>JANHGL010020228.1:19180-58181 GCA_024611195.1 Ceyx melanurus
AAGCCTCCTTTCCTCCACATGCCTAGAGATGGTGGCAAGGACAAGCTGTTCCATCACCTTTCCAGGGATGGAGGTGATGCTGACCAGCCTATAGTTACCCATGTCCTCCTTTTTGACAACTGGGACAACATTGGCCTTTCTCCAGTCCTCAGGCACCTCTCCTGTTCTCCAGGACCTCTCAAAGATTATGGAGAGCGGCCTGGCAATAACCTCTGCCATCTCCCTCATCAATCATGGGTGTATCCCATCAGGACCCATAGACTTGTGGATGTCCAGTTTGCTCAACCAAGCCTCTTCAACTGAGGTAAAAACTGCACAGAGTACACCATACAACCAAGACTGGAATTTCCAAATTCCAACTCCAAGTGCCATTGGAAACAATGATTAACTTGCATTATCTCAAAATTAATGTGGTTAGTAGTCAGAAATTAGAAAGAGAAACTGTTTAAATCACTTGCTGAATATCTGTAATCCAGTAACATCCAAAATCTCTATCCAGAATCAAATCCTGTGTGTCTGAGAACCACATAGAAGTATAAGACAGCACTTGCCCAGAATTGAGAGTATCTCTATTTGTTCATTTCAGATTTTCATACTGTGTCAGAGTAAGAGTTAATCACTCAAGAAGACGAAAGTTACAGCTCATAATTGCCTCTTGCAGCAAAAGATGGAGAGCAGTTTATAGGCACAGGAATCACCACAGATCATTGTCCATCTTTCTCATCCTGTAAGAGAAAGAAGGGAAGTTGAGTAACAGCTCCCACAGATGCTGCTCCATCTCTGAATACAAAGCAGGGCATGGTAATTTACACAAACAACTAATGCACAGCCCTTGCTTTGCTGTGCAAACAGGCAGGGCAAGAACAACTTAGGCTGGTGTTACCTAATCCCTGCCAAAGCTACTACTGCTCAGAGGATATATTTTGCAGTACAAGTTTTGTAAAGACCAACTGTGGCTTATACGTGACACTCATGACAGGATGGATTTATAAAAGACAGCTCTGAGAAGTTGCTAGGTAACAGTGTCTTGTCCTCACCACCACTGAGCAGTGATAATCTGTTCTCATGATGCAACACTGCAGCCTAATGTCCTTGCTCAACATTTCTATGTGTACAATTTTTTTTAAACAAAACCAGATCATCCTTACACCAAAAACAGCTCTTCGTATTTCTGGGAAATCACAGCCTGTTTCTGAATGCCCAAACTTTCTAAAAGTAAGGAAATTTTACAGCAGAAAGCTCAGCCCTCTGCCTGACTCCATTAGAGAAGATATGGCATACAGTATTGCATTCAATGAATACATTCAGTCTGGTGTCAAAATCAGCATTGCAGCAGCAGAAACAGGAAAGTGACTTTGAAGTTTATGGATCATCTGAGAAAAGACTCAATCTGCAACAGAGCTCTCAGAAGACCTGAAACAGCCTAGGGGGAAATATATGGTAGCACCAAAGCAAATCCAACTAAAAGGCAAATTCCCCATAGCCCACCATAAATAATAAGAAACATCTGCTGCAGACTTAACATCACTGGGATTTATATGATTGACTATGACAGCCAAGGAACTCTTGACACTGACAATGGCTGTTCTTGGGTTTTATTTTTTTCCAAGCATGTTAACATGGCTTACCCATTCCCTTGCTTCATTTCACTGGGACATTTTGTCCTCCCTGTTGGTTGGTTGTTGGTTTTTTTTCCTCTGAACAAACAGCTCAACTACCCCATCTATTCACTATGATGCTTTATTGCCCAGCAGGGCAGGTGAAAGCCATGGAAGCCTGTCAGCAAGAACCAGAGGAAAAGAAATAACCCCCCCTTAATATGCAGAGAGCTCTTAGAAGGCACATATCTTTGGTCAGATCCATTATAGTGGGAAGCAAAACCATAACTCAGGTTGATGCTTAGAGTGATCCCAAACTGTGCAACACTGGTGTCAGTATCCTGCTTCTGACAGTTTTGAACAGTTCCAGCCAGAAGAGTTATTAGCTTAATAAATTATCTTCAGCCAGGAGCCAAATATTCTCAAACCCGTAGTTTTTTGGAAGTAACCATCATAATTTTCCACTGCTTTTCTTATTTTTCTTGTTCTTGTATTGCCCTGAGCATTCTTTGTACTATCTGGAAGTAATAGCTCCACATTAAAGACTCTAAAGGCAAAAAAAGGATTTTTAAGGTTGACTTACACCCTTTGCAACAAGTGCCACAATTCAAGTGCATCTAAAACTTCCCTCTGTTGTGGTACACTCTTTCCAAGTAGGCCAGTGACTTGCTTTTCACCAAGGTAAAAGTTTCACAGTCAATACATGCTGTGATTTCAGGCCAGGCTGTGCAATAAGCCCTTCACAGAAGCACACCTTGGACACACTGTGTCTACACCTTTCAAGGTAAAGCCTCACAACTCTGGCAGTAGGATGCCATGAATTATCCAAGCAGGATAAATCTTGGCAGTGGTGTTTGCACTTTGGGAACCTGGTTTATTAAAATTTCTTCATGACAGTGGTACCTAGTAAATGAAGTAATATGCCAAGGCATATTTGACACTACTAAACCATAGTATTTGTTAAGTTCAGCTTCTTTCAGCCATGAAATGGATTCTGGGACTGTCTAGCCCCTTCCCCCTTGCAAATTCACTTTTCAGCACAGTTCAACATATTTTGTAACACACAGACTTTAAGAAATACTCTCTGTCATGGGATCTTTCAGAGTACACCTGAGGTTTGAACTTAGCAGATATAGGTTCCTTAGATGTCACAACTTCATAACCAGTAGCAGCCAGTCAGAACCTTACAGAACGTACTGGGCTGTTCCTTCACTGCATTATTGTGACACAAACCTGTGTAGGCACATTCCCTCATTCCAGTGCTGAGTACCTAAGTTAGCTGTCCATCAAACATTCCACACCAATGAACACCTTTTCCTCCTAGAGGAAAAGCAGTGTATTTTTACAAGCTGTTGTTACATGATTCAGGAATCTCCTGTCCTCTGGGGGTGCATCAAACTGGTTCTCCTAACTACAAAGGCTACTGTTGTAACTTAAAAAGTCTCTTAAGAGTATTTTTTTTATCTGAAACTTTTTGAGGGACAAAAGGAAGAGTTCAAAGAAAACAAGAGACTTCTCTTGCATTCATCACAGCTTTAGATTTCCTCTGATTCTCACTGCTGCCATAGTGCTCTTTTTTCATTATTATAGTACATGATTCGTCATCAGCTGCCACTCAAGTTAGGTTCAACTGTGAACTCTGAAACATTATTCTTGAAATAACCTCTATGTAATCAGTTTTCCCTGTGCACTGTACCACTCAACTCCTCTTTTCTCATTTGAAAACAATTTTCATATCAATCCTAAAACAAAATTCCCCCATTTCCTACTGTTGGTTAAATGTTACACTTTAAATTCTTCTGTAGTGACCATTACTGTAATCTCTAGACTTTCCTCATAATAGCATGTGATTAAGGAACATCAATTAGATGTGTCTTATCTGATTAGCACTAGATTAATTCTTCCTTGTACACATTTCAGTGTTGGACTACTCAGTATATTTATTACCACTGATCTTTACCAATTAATCTTGCTAGAAAGCACCACAACACTTCAGAATAGAAATCATCTGCCTTGTGTATTCGTATATTACACTTAAAAAAAAAAATCCACTAATTTCATTAATTTTCAGCTGGTTCCAAAGAAGTATGACATCTACAATTTTGAATTAAATAGAAACATGCAATTAAGCACCCGTTCAGTATGATGAGCAAGTTTAATTTGTAACATGCTAGTGCTTGGGGCTGTTCATCTCTATATCAAATCCACTTCAGAATAGATCATCTAAAGGCTACCTAGATATATACATGGATGCTTGTTTTTAACAGCCAGAGTTCTAAGTCACACCAACACAGCTGGCAGCATTTTCAAGAGACAGCAATACTAGACACAAAATGACTGTAAAGATGGCCAGCATTCCACCCAAAGCACAGAAACAAGACACAGAAGTTGAACCAAAAACCCTAGAACTCTAGGAACCATTTTGGCTGGGCAAGATCACCACATGCCCTGTACATCCCCTCCAGGGAATTTCTCTGCCACTAAACCTCTGAGCCACAGCCTTCATAAAGTGCAAAAAAAGGGAGGATTTCAGAAATTTCACTGAGAGGTTAACAAACAAAAACAGTTGCAAAATAAGATTTCAGAGATTTCTAGTTCTTCCTAAAGAATGCATGCTTAGAAATTTCCCTTGCTTATAATAAACACCTCTTAATACCATATATCTGCTCAAAGTCCCCAGAGCACCAGAGCAATCCACATTTTTGTTCATTTGCCTGCATTCCTCACTTCTCAGCTTGCTGTGATGTGAAAGAAACAGATATGTGGATTATTACAGTTCATGAGATGTTTATTCTTTATTGCCTCTCTTTTAACACTGGTTGTTAGTTCTCACATTAACACTAATTGCAGCAGCAGAGGTATCAGATGTGGAAAGCCAATTCTCTGCAGTAATGAAGTCCCAAAACATTTAGAGCTTTATAGGGTAATAAGGCAGAAAACAGCTAATGCAGCATGCAGTGTACTAGCAAAATGTGTGAAGCATTACAGTTTGGATAAACCCATTCAAACCTAATTCACATTTTGGGTGATCTCAGTAAATGGTTCTATCTACTGCATAAATATCTATTGGTGAAGGGTGATTAGGTAAATCAGAAAGGCCAAATTCTCTTCAGCAGACACTGTGGCTGCACAAACTTCCAGGTTTTAACCCATTGAAACCTACAAACTTCTAATAGACATCTTCATCACCCATTCTGCAAGGTGCTTAAGGAAGAGTGTCAAAAGTCCTACTGAAGTTCAGGTAGACAATAGCCACTCCTTTTTCCTGCATTTATTTCCCATATTTCTGATTCCTTCTATATCAATCTGAAGGCAAAGTATAGACTATCTCTCTTAGCTATAGCATATATATATATATATATATATATATATAGCATAGCTAAGAGAGCTAAAATAATGCAGTCAATACTTGAGTGGTCTACCTGACCAGTCTTCCAACATCCTTTTCTATGTGTTCATTTTGTTATAGCCCAATATGGTACCTATGCATTTTTAGGATTCCTGTTGACCCCAGAGAACAATAAGCATTCAGGCTTTCAGACCTTTTCTATAGGGACATTCATAGATTTAAACTGAAGAGTGTCAACTGTGACGTATCAAAACATACTCTTTTTATATCTATATACATATGTGTTGATTTTTACTTTTTTTTTTCCACTCCATCTGATTTACATCAAAGATTTGCAAATTTCTTAACCAAATATTAATTCTCTACTGTAAGGCAGCTGCAGGGAGTGTTTCATGTAACAGATACTAATTGAGTTGAGAGTAGCTGCCATATCCAAACTACTTTAAAGGATGAAAAGGCAGTTTTCTTCCTAAGCAATCCAAAAATCACTTGGGACTACAAGTCTACCAAAATTGAAACAGAAATGTACTAAAACCCCGTGGGCCTTCAGAGAAGCCACATACTTGCAGTTCCCCAGGCAACAACAAATAGACTTTGCCTTGCTTCTGATGAAAAAAAAAAATCTCAGAAAATATACTGATTACAAAGACACCATTTCTAGTACCAAGAGCTATAGCTTTCCAAAGGATTCAGCTGATACATCATACTAAGTGGCACATTAGCAGGATGCCTTTAATATTTGAGTTCCAGTTCATTTCTAGACTGAGTTCACTGTGCAGTCTCTTGTTTCATCTCTGATTACCAAGTCTACACATTCCCATTTTAAACAAGTCTTGCAAAATTACCAGCAAAGGAAACATTATACTGATTTTTTTTCTTTCATTTCTATTCCTTCCTGTTTCTCCAGTTCCTGCTACAAATAAAGGCTAAAGCATCCACAAGGGACATATCCTTTCTCACATATAGATATTTGAACATTTCATTTCTTACAGCAATTATAGTGTGACATTTTATATATCAGTATAATAACTATAGTTCTTTAAAGAGTGCAATTAATTAAGCCTCAGAAAAGCCCTGTGAAATAGCCAAGATTTATTATTATACAGGTGAGTGAACTGAGACCCAGACAAGTTAGGACCAAGAGAAAACACGAGAGATGCTTAGTATGAGCTCACCACAATAATTCTCCCATAGATCCTGTGAACTTCCTCTGCTTGCTTCTAACAGCTTATTAATTTTGCAAGAAGACATTAAAAGATGTTTATTAATTGTCTAATGGGCCTGGTTTTGAAAAGCCTGTTAAAATCCATCACCACCACCCCTTTTTCTTCCCCTCCCTTCAGAATTTAGCATATAGCCTGAAGGTCTGGATTTTCCTCATCTGAAGACACCAGGCTTAGATGGCTTATGAAGGTCATTTAGTAAATAAAGATACAGAATTTCTTCAACTGCTTATGGTAGAGGGTGATAGATTAATCAACATTTACCTGTCACCAACTTCACTGACATTTTTAATATTTGAAGCATCTTTAGGATAAAATACCACAGTGGAACTGATAAGTTTGACTGTTGGGGGGAATATCATTTTACTTCAAAATTAATCCTCTCTGAGTACTGTGTACCCATGATGGAAGGTAATTTGAAGGTAATTTTCCTTTGTGAGATTAATTGCAGATCCTTTTAGTCTATTAAGAACTAGTCAGTTAAAAGTGAACTTCATTACATAAAAGACATCAGTATTATGAAGAATCAAAACCCAGAGCACAATAAGCAAGTAACAATAACCAAAACAATTCAAGAAAGTCAGGCCAGTTGCTTCAAAATTCAGGTTATTATAATAGTCAAAGAGTATGCTAAGACTAATTTACCAGAAATATAGCAAAGCAGACATCAAGAGCTTATCTCCAATTTTAATATGATTCTCCTATTTCCTTTAAGTGTGCTTGTACTTCAATGTGTAATTTCTTGTGAACAAAACATTCAGCAAATGCTACTTCATTCACCTTGCATAGTCAGTACATGCAAATTATAAATTTCCTTGATGGGATCATTATTCAGTAATTGTTGGTAACTACAGAACCTGGTCTGCTTATATAAATGAAGGTATTTGAAATTTAGGATGGTCTAATTATCTCTGCTTCAGTTGCTAAGTAGAGTTTTGAAACTTCAATGTGTATAAACAGGAATAGCAAAAAAACCAGAAAATTTACTTAACTTGCTAGAGAAATAGAAGCTCGGAAAGAAAACTCATAACAATGGTCAAGTGGCCAGCATGCACAACAGGATTTCATATTGAATTCTCCAGTAGTATCCCAAAACATCTTAGTTGTCTCTTCAGAAAGTGTTTTGAAATTACCTCCTCAGTATAGGACTAAAAGCTACATGTGGCTAAAGGAAGGATGTATAGAGGTTCCCTCAATTAAAACATTGATCTATCCTGTCATCAAAAGCCATATTTAGATTTCAGCATCTGTGAAATGCAAGAGTTGTCTTTACTAGATACAGGAGGTTGCCTACAGCTGACACTACCAGCCACTATAAATTAATGTATTTTGGGGGAAAAGAGCATCAATTTCCAAAGGCAGTCACCACCTGCCCCTACCAATTTTTCTGTGGAAAGCTGGTATGCTGCTTTTCATTGCTTAAGGAGCAATGTGAATCCCATGCTAAGTTTCTTATAATAATTTTTAATTTTGCTGCTGGCTATTTTACATGCATTTTCCCCACTTTTTGTATTTCAGATGCATACAGACTTTAATGGAGTGAATAAGACAGAGGTCTATAGCCCAATTCTGCTAAATTCAAAAAGATGTGTAGTTACTCATCAGAAATAGTAACTCCTTTCAAGAAAAGGGCCTGAACCAGGTCCCACTGCCTCTACATTCAGCTTGGGAAACAAAAGGAAGAGCTTGCTCAGAGGCTTTTTTTTTTGTTTGAGTGGCAGTAGACAAAAGCTTTCTTCTAAATGAAGGCTGAAAATTCCTTCTGACAGGAGAGTGTAATCAAAAAGAAAAAGTTAGTTACAGAAAGTGCCTGAGAAAACCAGTGTCAAAATTCAAGACATCAAATCATGTGTTTGTGTGAACATCCATGAAGTATATGCTAGAGCTTGTGAAATTCCAACAGAACAATTCAGCATTTTAGACTAATAATGCATAAAAGCAAGATGCTCTGAAATAATTATCCTAAGACACTAACATTTTCCTATATTTACAATGAATGACCTCATGTTTTCCCTTTAATTTCTTCTTTTACACTTTCCTGAGACTGAAACAAGATCTTCCCTTTTTTTTTTTTCTGCAGTACCACCTTCCTCTTTCCCAACATCTCCACTGTGCTTTTTTTTCCCCAATTGTATGTGATTTTTCTTTTTTTTTCCCCATACAAATGTTGGGCTGCCTCAACAGCAAACTGTTCTGTAGCCTTTGTTTGCAATTAATTGCAGAAGCTCTGTAAGCCTGTGCAAAAGCCAGGCTATCTGTTGACCTAACCAAAGCTGTATTTGCAGACAAATTGAAGAGGCTTGAATAGGACATATTACATAAAAATGGCTTGAAAAGGACATATTTTTGCATAACTGAAAAAAAATAAAATAAGAATTCAGCCACATGAGTAAAAATGGATATGAAACAATATTTGCAAAGAGATGAGAAAGTAATGCAAGCACTGTCTTTGTCCCTATGGTTTCTATTATGCTTCTTTACCACAGTATCAGTGTCTCCTATTTAACGTATTTTATTAAAGAAATATGATATACTTTAGAGAAAAGAAAGGGAAATGGACTAGTATTCCAAAATCAAATGTCAGGTCCTCCCCTGCCTAAGGTAATAATCTTGCAGATGATTATAAAAAGCTTAAGTGGAAGCCAATCCTTACACCAGGGTATTCATTCCTACAGAATTATTACATGAGCTACACTCTGATTTCTGTGGTAGGTAAATAAACACCAACCACACCAACAGGTGGTGATTAAATCTTAGATTTCTGACTTCAAAACCCCGACTGCTTTGAGCTATGTTGTAAAATAATGCACATTCTTTCACTTCTTTTTTTCCACAAGCAATCCATTTATATTAGCAGTCCACTGTCTTGCAAGCAGAGCATTGCAATGGAATTATCTAAAACTGTCAGTGTCTTTTTTATCACTTGCAAACGTGATCCCAAATGTCTGGAGGTGTCCCTCATATATTTTGCTACAAGCAGTAAGACTCACATCTTGGACTCGTTGCTAGAAGTGAGTGCTGTAACCATAGTGATTTCATTTCAGTTGCTAGACTTTGACTTCCCATGAAATGGAGAAGGAAAAGGTTTGGGGAGAGATTTAAACAGTTCATCCAGTATTGAACTGACACCTATTGTTGAAGCTACATTGATGCTGTAGAAAATAAGTTTATTTATTACAAGCAATATTTGTATATAGGATTTGAAGAAGGGTTGCAGTTAAAAAATTACTAAAACCAAGATTAAAGTGGAATTATTCCTGTAAATACAAAAAAAAATAAATAATAACACTGTTACCACACTTATCTTCCACCAAACAGATCCCTCATCATAGGAAAGCTTTTCCCTAGCATCAGTTTGGTGATAAGGAGGATGTATGATTTAAAAACAAAAACAGCACAAAAAAATAAACAAAAACACTCAAAAACCCAAACAAACCAAAGGACAAAAAAAAACACACACACAACATTTTAAAACCCAAACAAAGCCACATGCTGGGCAGGGAATAAGCTTTCTTAGCCTCCCACTGAGATGAAATTTAAGAGAGTATTATCCAGATCACAGAACTGCTGCAGCAACTGGTAAAACAGGTGATAATACTTTACCAAGCCTACTGAATCTCACTTTCTGCAACCAAAACCAAGCTATTCTCCCATCCTGCCCCCTCTACATTCTTAGTAAGATTACATATGCTGGCTGAACTATATCCATGTTTCTTGCAGAAGCTACAGAGCTCTCATCTGCTGCTGTTTCACTCTTCAATATCCAGCCATTTGTTTGCCTGCTTTATCACATCTGGACTCCTGGATCTCTCTGGGATTAAACATTTATCTGCTGCCTTAGAACATTTAGAATCCTATATCCAGTGATGACCAACATCAAATACTAGATGAAAAAAATACAGGAATCCTCCAGCACACAGAAGTTTTCTCCACAGTTGTTTTATTCATTCTGACCCACAACAGGGAAGATGAACCATGCTAATTTATATTCCTCTCAAGATTTATTTACACCACGTTTTCCTAAGCCTGTTTTAACAAGTGCAAATTAGGTGTCAAATTCACTTCCATCATTTAAAATAGCAAACTGAAAAGTGTACCAGGAAATTAGTCTATTTCACTCACTTTAAATTATGAGAAATCTCTTCCTGAGAACACTGGTGAGTGCTGGAGTGAGACTCACTTCTGGTCTTGTGCTCTAGTGTTTAAAGTAGGTGGGAAAGGAGGCAGGACTATCCACTTCTGATGATCTGCTAACACAAAATGTTATAACAAGCTGTTCAAGTCCAAGAGTCTTTGGACTCTTTTAATTTTCCCATTTAACAAATGAGATTTGTTTCCTAAACACCACTCACCACTCCATTTGCTAGCTTTATGATTATTATAATAGAATGGTAGGGGTTGGAAGGGACCTCTGAAGATCATGGAGTCCAACACCCCTGCCAGAGTACAAACAAACCAATAAACACATCACCATTTGCATTCTTTTATCTTAAAATAGCTCTTTTGCAGGTGAGGATATAGATCTTCCCTAGGAGTTCTGAGAGAAGACAGCTACCTGTTGCAAAACAAATCCCATCAGCTGCTTCTGATGCATTGGCATGTTTCAGCATATGACTGAGGATGCTTTCTTACAGTTTCCAAATTCAGCACTTACCATTGTCTCAAAACTCCACCCTTCCCATCATTGTTATTTTCAGATAACCAGGGAATATAATCTTTCCCAATTAATACCAGCCTGCAGTCACAGCAGGATTTACATATATTGCTGTTCTACATTGGTGGCCTTAATACACTGAATATTAGTATTCTGTTTGTCACTCCGTATTTAACTTTAAATTGCAATTTCAGTTACATTTGTCTTGATTAAATAACTGTATATTAGAATTTCATTGCATCTCATTTTCTGTGATGTTGCCAAGTATTTGATTACTGTAATTTAAATTTCAGACTGTTTGGATGTACCATATGCATCCCACAACTACCAGTATACAGTTATCAAGTATATGACACTGATATGTTTCAAGTATTTGTTTTGCTGCACAGTGCCTTCATGTGCAAACTCACCTAGAGATCTAATATCTGATGCTGAATTGACCTAGAACAGCTACATATTGACAAAAGTGCATAAGTATAAAGAAACCCATCTTATTTCTTCCCTAGGACTACACCCTGACCATGTACTTCCAGCAGTCCTGGAGGGATAAAAGGCTCTCTTATTCTGGGATACCTCTGAACCTAACTCTGGACAACAGAGTGGCTGACCAGCTTTGGGTGCCAGACACCTACTTCCAAAATGACAAGAAATCATTTGTCCATGGAGTGACAGTGAAAAACAGAATGATCCGACTGCATCCAGATGGGACAGTCCTTTATGGCCTAAGGTACGTTGGGTTTTGGTTTTTTACTAGCTGCTTTCCTCTCCTTTATCCTGGTTTCTTAGTAGAGCTTTGTAAGGCAGCAAATACTCCATCTAGACCACCACAATATACCCAAATTTTTTCTGCAGGGCATCAAATCTACCTGTAATAGCTGTAGCAATAGCTAAGAAAGCTAAATGCCTCTTTTTCTTTCAGGTTTTCTGAGCATGTTAACACTACTGATGGGTTCTTCTTATGGTTCTTACCTGGTAATCAATTCACAGATTCACAGATATTAGGGGTTGGAAGGGAGCTAGAAGATCATCTAGTCCAACCCCCCTGCTGGAGCAGGATCACCTAGACCAACTTAGACAAACACTTTTCTGATTATTATTTTTTTTCCAACAGAACAATGCAAAAATATAAAAATGGAAGTAATTTGAAGAAATGTGACTGACGTGGTACGGAATAAAAAGATGACATTTGTAAATTTACATGAATTATTTAAAGATTATCTATATGCCTGAGCACAGGATTTCTTTAGTTTTCCCTGATTTAGCACTGCTTCACATCACAACAGATTCTTCATACAGTGCAACCTATACTCCCCAGGAGATAGAAATATTCTAAAATATAAACAAGTACTACCTAATGATAAGGTACTCAATGTAAAATTAAAACTAAACCAAGTTGTTATGTCCAGACAGCTGCAGAGCAGTGGTACTCTGCATCATTTAAAAGTTTTTTCCAAGGCTTTTCTTGGAAAAAAATAAAGTAACACTGCCTACCTGAAACAACCTTTGATCACTGTTATGACTCAACAGTAAAAATAATATTTGGAGAACATTAAGTGAAGTATGCTTTCAGGTTTATAAGAAAAAAGTAATAAGGCATAAAACCTAGCTGAAATACCTCAAAATTATGCCCGACAGGAATGGAAAAAATAAAAATAAAAACAAACTGCTGCAGCAATTCAAAATGAAAATAATACTTGGGGATAGATAACTTAGAGCATACAGAAATAAAAGTCTGAAATTACATTTTCACCTACAGAACTTAACCTTTTAAAACACAACACTGACCGTACACTCAGAGAAAGCCTTTTGACCCATCAATTCAAGCTTCACAAGAAACAAACTAACAAAAAAACCCTTTAAAATTATTGTTTCATCATAAGTTTTCTTTTGAGCATGTCACATTTGCAGGCAATGCATCTGTTGCTATCAATGATACAGCCAGATCTGTTCTGGTACAGAAAAAGTGCTACTTCCACCAAACCTCTCACACAAGAGCTGTGACCTGTGAGTTTCATTTTTATTACCTGAAGGCAGAGCATGGCATGACTGGAACAAGACAGACACCACCAAGAGCAAGGGCTGAGTTCCCAGCAAATTAGGCAGGGCTTTAAACCATCTCTCAAGCATGATTTAAATGCTTGTTTTCCTCTCTGCCTCCTATTCCCCACACAAATTTACTATTTGCAGTCCAGAGTTAAATGTTTCTTTTCAGGCACACATGAAATTTTACTGGCTTCTTTAAACAGGAATTGGAACAATCACAGCAGCTCTAAATAATTTGCTTTGCTTGCATGCATGTACTCATCAGTTTGGCATTGATGCAATGCTCAGTTGCAACAGAGTTGAGGTAAAATAAAACAAGGTTAATCATCTGGCTTTGCAAATGAATAAGCACAGGAAATATATACTGGATACAATGGATTGGTTTTAGATCATATAACAAAGCATTATCACTTCAGTATGTCTCCATTATTGTATTATTTCTATTACAAATAAATACATAAATAAGTCCCTTTAGGTATTTTCTCCAGTAATATTCAGCTTCTGTATCCACATGGCTTAAAGAATGGTGCATGCCTATAAACTTGTGCAGGCACAGAATACTCCTCAACCTTCTGCTCTCTGAAATCATACACTGCAGTTATGTCTTTTACTGCAAATGTTAATTCTGTTAATTATTTGCAGTAGTGAATAACACAATGTTACTAACCAAGGAACACGTCCATCCTATCATCCAAGAAACTGAACACAAAAACCTATTTAAATCCACATTAAGGAATTATATGACAACTATTTGTAGAAATCAAACACTGCTGTATTGCTAGGAAAGAATAAAAGCCTCCAGAGTCTGAGCTTGCAGAATACTAAAGCTTAATTGAGGCAGGAGGAAATAGGTGACAAGAAGGCCTGACATAGGTCAGCACCACAACCCAAGCCAGGAAATTCTCAGATGTACATTAATTTTATCTGTTGTGATTTTCATGTAGCTGAGGAAGTCAAATCACCTCATAGCTTTGGTTCACAAAACATGTTCTCTCTGATTCTTTCATCAAGGCTTTGACTCTCTATTAAATTATACAGTTAAACAAATATGTATATTCTACTGTAGAACTGTTAATATTTGAACCTTTTTCTTCCTCATAAGGCTTTTTTTATATATACACAACTGCTACCCACCTTGTAAAACAACTACCACAACAAAAAGACAGTGAAAATAATTGCCCCCCCACCACATTCAAATACCAAATATGTACTATATGTAGTAAGAACTACAAAAAAACAAAAAACAAAAACACAAAAAAAACAACAAAAAAAACCAAACAAAAACCAAACAAAAACCAACACACACACACACCCCAAAAAAAATAAAAACAGTACTGGAATAACAGAACCATCCTACTGTCCCAATTGATTTACTGTCACAGAATCAACCATGGGTCACATGCAATGAAAACATTCATTTCTTGTCTTATTTATCTCTCTTTCCCATCCAAGATCCATTCACAGGGCATGAACATCAATTAGTTTTCAGAACAAAAATCCCATCAGCGTTCCTCCCAGGTCAGGGGTGTACAAAAAGGCAATCTAATTTCTTTGTTCACACTTTACACTGCCAGCAGGGTCAATGTTTTGGCACAAGCAAAGATTCATTTTGCTTTCAGTTTTCCAGTGAAATTAGTCACCACACATGGTAGATTAACTGCAGCAGCTCAGCTTTTTCAGATGCATTTGGTTTTCCTCATAACATGTGTATCAAGCCATAATTACACTGCCAGCTTTGCTGATGGGAATTATTAGTATTCACATTCAACTCCATCTGGAACAAATGAGGTGTGCTTACTGTCTGGCCAGGATGGGAACACATGTGAAAACACTGAATACCAAAGACCTGAGAAAAATGTCCAGAAATCAATCTCATTTTGTATTAAGAGTCACTTGAGCTGTCTGTAAAGGCTTGATAACTAAAGAACTTCTCTACAAGCAGTAAAAGCACATTTTAATGAATATTAGGTCTCACAAACACAAAGCCATACCAAGTAATACTGTAAAAAGTCATTTACTGCTGCTCCTGCAGTATTTCCTAGGTGATACATGTCATTAATAGATTCCATAGGTGAACTCATTATAAAGAACTGTGGCCAGAAAACTACCCTCAGATTTAAGTAGAAGACTTTCCCTTTGCATCAGGGTTCCTCCTTGCTTCTTAACTTTCCTTCTTTTCTCCATTAAAAGAAAATGCTGCCTTCCCTCTCTTTTGCACTCTCCTAGGAGCAGGGACTCTAATATTTAAACTACTGGATCATGAAGTGCTAAAAATCTCAAGTCAAAATTCTCTGCAATTGATTAGTTACTAATTTCCTCTTCGGAGCTAAAAAAGGACTAAGGTTCACCTACCATCAGAAAAAAAGCATCTCATTTCACATCTTAAATGCTTAGCCTGGTCAAGCACCCATTTCTACCATAAAACAAAACAAACCAAGCAATAAACAAACAAACAAAACAAACCCACCACAAAAGTTTAGCACTTACTTGTATTTTCTACCATCTTGTTTCAAAGGCAGCTCCCCAGTCAGTTCAGAGTTCCAGAAGCACCTAGACAGAGCCAGACAAAACCAACAAAATGAGGCAGATGCTTCTAATTACTTTTTAAAGGTCCTACCCTTTCTGATGGCCCCTACAGGTGATGTAATTCAACTGTGTGGGGGCTGCTATCCTGTCTCTATTAACAGCAGCTGTGTAACAGTCAGAGGACACCCTGTATTCAAAATCATTCTGTTTCTCACATATGTTTCATGAAATCAAGAAAGGATTAAGCTTCTCAGCTCTACAAGAGTTTCTGTGTCACCCATTAAAGCATCAAACACCTTATTTCTCTTCACTTAAAACCACTAGACAGATGTCTGTCTCTCAGCCAAGTTTGATTGGTACTAAAGCCATTGTTTTGGCTTAATTTTCAGTAGATAGGTAAGGCTACAACCACTGGAACAGGAGCAAACTCCCCCATCTTGGAAAATCCAACAGGCCAGGCATCAGAAGAAGGCAAGAACTGTGAAAGCAAGAAATTGTGTTGATCTCTGCTTCTGCACATTTCCTCCTCTGACTGCAGGTTTCTGTTTGGCATGCATTGATATGGGTTGTGCTGACACAGAAGCTACAGGAGAAGTCACAGATCCTGAAGAGCTGCAGAGCACCTAGAGGGGAAATTGCAGCTCTCCCTTCCAGCCTCACCCCTGCTTACAAAAGCCAGGAAGATCTTCCTTGGTTGTAAGGAAGTTACAGAGTGATGGGTCAATGTGAAGTGCATCCAATTTGAGAAACAATCTGGTTTTTACCAATCATTTTCACCAAGCCATCCGGAAGCCTTCCATTTCCAAACAAGACTGGGTGTGGAAGGTTTGTATAACTGAAAAAGTTACTGATTTAGCACCTTTTTTTTTTTTTTTTTTTAATTAAAAGCAAACTGAAAACCATTTATCTGACTTTACATCCCTCTTGGAGCTTTGGACCTTCCTATGCTAAGCACTTCCCACCTGACTCACTTTCTTTTTGGCTTGCAACATACTTGCACTGTCAAAAAAAATTACTTTTTGCAGTAACTTCCAGCTCTGACTCTGAGGCAGTTTTTATTGCAGCATCTTGTTTGCCCTGCTAGAGTTACAGCTCTCTTGGGTTTTATATTATAAAATTTCTTTTCATGGCTTTATAGCTGTGCAGTCAAAATTCTCATTGCACTGAAATTTGGCTTACAAGTATCAAAGAAATGGAGCTTTTTGATAAGATTTTAAAAGTTACATTGTAATGTTTTAGTGATTTTTTTTTCATGTATTTCTAGATCTTTACAAGGAAGTCATTCATCTTCAATCTACTCTGAATTATTTATGATACACTGTATTGAACGGAAAAAGAACTTACATTTATAAAAAGTCTTTATTTGGATTAAAGTTTTGATATCAGAAGTTTCTAATTCAGCCAGAACAAAATTGGAAATGCACAAAATGTGTGTTGTATTTGCTAACCTAAATACTTACAAAAGCTTTCCTTATAAACTTGACTGTTATCTCAAATTATGTAATCTACAGCAGTAACCCAGCAGTTGACAGCTTGTCTCTGTAGAGTCAAGGATATATTTCCTACTGATTTTCTGGGGGAAATAAAATTTATAAAAAGCTAAAAATTATAATAATTTTCCAATCTAAAAAAAAAAAATAAATTTAAGTTAAAAAAAATTGTTTCAAATGCTGTTATACTCACATCTAAAACAGGAGGCATGACACTGTAAACCTTGTACATAGCACAGACAAAGAAAAATTATGCAGATTAAAGGTATGTTTTTTTCTACTTGCAAATGTACATTTTCTCTACCTTCCTCTATTCCTTCAATAACTTGCTCTGCAAGATATCCCATTAAATCTTCAACATCAATATTCTTCCAAATTCCTTAAAAATTAGGCCAATTACACCAGGGATAGAGGACTGGGATTTGATGTAAAACAGTTGCTATGGGATTAAGTTCTGTGAAGCCACTGAAGTTAAATTAACACTGATTTAATAAAAGGAATTAAATTCTACTTCCAGTGTGTGCTAGAGCTCCTGTGCTGCAGTGGTTAAGAGAAGCATGGGTATTCTTTATTTGATTTGAAGATTTTATTTTGCTTTTAAGAAAAAAAATTTAGTCTATCCTAGTTCATAACTTCATATACATTTATAATTTATGTTGACTGAGAGAACAAGAACAAACGTATTAAAATTTGATACCTGTCCTCCAAATGGAGGAGACATTTCACAACAGAATTGGCATTGTTTAGCTCTGATCACTGCTACATTTAGTTGTCTTTGCTGTCTTAAATATTCCTTCTATTTCTTCTTCAAGAACAGAGGAACATCTTTTTGACAGCATTTTGATTAAATGGTCCAAGTACTGAGGCATAAATCCAGTTCCTGCACTCCTTCTGAACTTACTTGAACAGCTCACTGATCACTTAACCCAAAATATTAAGCTTTACCATTTGTTCCTATAATAGCTGCTCCCCTACAGGGAAACTACTGACAGTATTACTTAAGGAAGTTGTTTTCTTAAATACTGGACATCAATGTTTCTTTCCTATGATCTTATTTATAGGAAAAAAACAAACCCACAACCCTTGATTATACAATTAAAATATTATATTCGGAAACTCAGACATCAAAATAAAAGCTAAGCAATTGATCAGATAAATGATGGTTTGGGGTTCCAAGTTAACAGAAATAAATTAATTCTGCTTTCTTGTAAATGTTATTTATCTTGCCTGTTAGTAATTCAGACCACTCCATCCAGAATGTCTGTTGTACTGACATAAATGAAATTAAGTAGCATAATGATATGTCTCCACCCAACAGCTTGTCTTCTTTGCATAATCCCATTTTTATCTTTGTATTCAAAAGAATCTAAAGAATGTAAGGATTGTAGGATAATAGTTCCTGTAAAAACAAAATAAATGAGCCCAAACACTGCAACTTAAAAGATATTTTAAAAATGGAAAGCCTGGAAGAGACATATCCTGCTCTGAGATATAAATATCTCTGCTTCAAGTGTAGAATTAGTCTTCCTCTTAAACTTCTACAGACCATCATGATCTTCCATCATTACCACAAACTGTGCCCAGGGATTTTCAGGACTAATCCTCTTGAACACAAAGGACTGTGCTCCTGAACTATTTAAGTGTTCTTGAATCATGGAATGGTTTAGAAGGAACCTTAAAATTCATCTAGTTCCAACCCCCTGCGTAAGAAGAGCCATGAGGGGAAGAGCTGCTCCCCACCACCACCACATTTGACTTTCCACAAAGCATGGACATGACCCCAAAAAAAGGACTGCCTTACAGATTTGGAGTGCTTACTGCTGCCAGAAACCAATATTAAGTGTTTTTTATATTTCTTCTACATAATCCAATTATTTCTTCCCAAACCTCACCTGCAATTAGCAGTGCAGTGGCTTAGTAACACACACATTCATTTTTGTTCTTGAATTGTAGTGACACATCAGACGTGTCCAAAAACTGCACAAATAGCAGGAAGACAATCCAGTTGTCAGATTTACAATGTAAGGAAAAAAAAATGTGGATTACTTAAATCTCAATTATAAAACAATGGCATTATTTGCTACTGCACAATTAATTTGCATTGATATTATAAAAAATAACAAACTGCTATTGCTTATGCATCTTATGTAGGATATGCATAAGTACAGATACACTGGCCTTTGAGAAGTAGCTGACCACTGTAATTCTGTGGTCTGGGAAACACTGTCAACTTCTACTTCTGTATGCAAATAAATCTGATTGGTATAATGAACTAAATTAACATAAAGGCTGAAATATTAATTAGGAATAAAAGATGACCCTATGAAATCTTCATTAAAAAGCACTTAACTGTGACTAATTTTAGTATATTGTTACGTATGATCTTAAGCATTATTAAGTAGGCATCTGACAAATTATTACTGCATGACTTCTGCCTCTCAGTAAGGTGTATTAGGGTACATAGCTAAATTAAATGAGGTCCCAACTCTACGGAAGCCCTTGAACTTTTCTGTGATAAATGCAAAACCCATTAAGATATGTGCAATTCAATTTAATGTGACAAAAATCAGGCTGAGGAAAAGCATAAAGATATCTTTGCCATGGTACTTTATGCCATATTCTAGAGTAGTTTAATGGATTGGTTCTTATAACAGCACTTGCTGGATGGTCATTATACACAGGTACAGATGGATTTTGTAGACTTAGGATAATTTGAAGTGTGTCACGGCAATGAAGCATGTGGCATTTTTTCCTCTTTAATTCTGTCAGTGCTGTAACAGCAAGAATTATCACCCCAGTGCAGGATGTAAGTGTGCTTGACTTTCAGCACATCAAAAGTGAAATTGCCAGATGTGTTCCTCTGGTATTAATTAACATGGAACTGGAACAACAGGACCAAATCCAGATCAAGAAAAGAGGTTATCTGCCTTTGTCAGGTAGGAAGTGTTGGAAGAGAGAGGCCAAAAAAAATTGCAAGTTTGCCTGTTCAGAACTTCAGAAGTTTTATAAGCATAAGGGATGAAGGGCTCTAAAAGTAGGTAAGAGCAGCCTCATATTCACAAGCCGTGGTCCTTATGGAGGATTTAATCCATCCTGATATCTGTTGGGAGGGATGACACAGCATAAGTAATTCAGGAAGTTCCTGGAATATATTAGATGATAAAATTCTTCTGGGATAGAGGAGCCCTCAGGGAGAGGTGCTATCCTGGACCTTTTTCTCATCACCAAGGAGGGGCTGGTGAGGAATGTGAAGGTCATGGGCAACCTTGGCTGTAGTGGCCACAAAAGGGTGGAGTTCAAGCAAGGAGGGTTCACAGAAATCTCTCTACCCTGGACTTCAGGATAAATATGGAAGGAAATGGGAGACCTGGCTACCCAGAATATTAAGAAGGCCGAAGTACTTGATCATTTTTGGCCTCAGTCTTCACCAGCACATGCTCCAGCCACACTGCCCCAATCACAGAAGGCAAAGGCAGGGACTGTGAAAACAAAGAGCCACCCATCATAGGAAAAAATCTGGTTCCAGACCATCTAAGGAACTTGAAGGTGTATATGTCCATATATGAAAAAAAGAAAAGCCACTATAGAAAATCTTGTCTTCTCAAAGAGATAAAATGTGGTTTCAAATCTCATTTTTTTCACCTTCCTCTTACAGGATCACAACAACAGCTGCTTGCATGATGGATCTACGCAGATACCCCCTGGATGAACAGAACTGCACACTAGAAATTGAAAGTTGTAAGTTATTGGAGGGAAAGGGTTGGCCAATGACAGCTGTGCTTTGAAAGATGTTCACAGGTTAGGTAAAACAGGAGCAAGTTGTTCAAATGCTGTGCATCCTGTGAGCTAGCACACTGAACCTGCCCAGTGTAATTCTATAATACATAACAATGTTTAATTCATAGTATTGGTTGAGCCAAGCTTGTAAGATGTCTCTTGAAATCTCTTATCAAAGGGAGAAAAGTATTTCTTGATGATTAAATGAGGACAGCAACTGAGCACTGCCCATCTTCAGGGCCTTATCACCACAGAATCTGAATTAATTACTTTACATCTTTGCGTGTGGTGGCAGAATATATCAATGGCTTTTGCCAAAATGCTTGGAGGTTATAAAAAGGAAACAACTTGATCCTTCAGCACCAAAGTTAACAAGAGCTTTGCCATTATCTTCCATGAGCACAAGATCAAGGTGTGCACTCAAATTTTTGTCATTAATGTCATCTTTACGTCTTTTATGATGCCAGCCTTTAGATTAAATACAAATTATAGGGTTTGAAAATACTTTTATTCTCCTGTTGGTCAAACCAGCTGCTGCCACTGACCACAGAGCAGTCTGTCTAAACAAAATTTTTCTGACTGCCTAGAGCCCAAAGCAAAATAATGCAGCAGTTTTCTAATAATTTCTCCAAATACAGTATTTTGGTACAGTTTACTGAAGAGGAAGCATAATGTTAGCATTTAAACCTCTGCTTTGATGGACAGTTTGAAGTGTTAAATAAACAAACAAGCTGATCCAGGATTAACTAAAATAATTTCCTAATACCTATGTCATCAACAAAAGCAGTGGTTTCATTGCTTGTAGCACATTCTATTCAAGGATCTAGAAGTTCTCTGAAGTCCATTAAATAGAGTTTTCATTCTGCAGAAACTCATTATATAAGATTTCATTGTAGAATAGAAAGAGGATAAATCCCCCAGACATCACAGCATCATTTTTTAAAAGAATTCCATTAGTCTCCTGTTGCTTAGATCTGACAAACAGGAATATTTTCACAGTGTCAAATCAATGGAATATTCATATATTAAAAAATTAATAGTATCATAACACAAATATAAAAGAAATCAGCCTAAACCAAAGAAGACAGTAATATTTGGAGCTTTATAAAATGTTGCTGGGAAAGATGTTAGTTTATTCTGAACTGCAGAAGGTTTCATCAGTTGTGTACACATAAATGTAATATCTGTCAGCATATCTGATTGTCAGACACTGAAAGAAACATACAGGCAGTCTAGAGCATTGATGAGAGACAAGATGGGCTCTCAGCCCAGTGTTTATACTTGTTTATCATTTCTACTTGATGGCACCAGAAAGATGCCTTATTTAAAGCATTGAAATGAGCACATACCTTCAAAATTATTCTTCTTAATAATGTGTTTCTTTGTAAGTGCATAATCAATATCAGACTTAATACAAATCAGTGGAGGTGCAGCTTTTCATTTAGATTTTAATTTATTTGTCAAGAAACTTGAAATGTTTCCTGAAGATTATTTGCTTTTGCTTCTATTCCTGGAATGCCATTTTAGAGTGACTTTTTAATTCTCTGTCAGGTTCAGAACAACAAATCTTTTTTTTCCACCAGCAAAAGATTTCAATCAAGCAAACATTCACAACAGGCTTAATGAAAATTATTTTTACCAGAGTGCCTTGTCTGAACAGAACATGCTCTTTTACTTCCTTAGAGATTCAAAAATGGTTCAAACTTCACTTCCCATGGTTTGTCATACCTATCCTTAAGCTTTGCAGTTCCCTGACTTTTTTTGGCACAAAACAGTTTTCTTAATGTTGCTTGCTGCTGCTTGGCTCATTTTCTGGCTTAAACTTAAGGCATGCAATGGATGTGTTTGGAGAATGAGTCATATCTCTAGTTTGAAAATAAAATGCATAACACATCTCTTCAGTAACTTTTCTACCTGATCAGCAGAGAAAATGGAGATATATATATATACACAGTACCTCAGCACTCAAAAAAGGCAACTTCACACCGAAATTGCCTTTATACTGAATTCATACTTGAATTTATTTCCTGGGAGACAGTTAAGTCTCCAGCCCTGTCATGACTAGAGCTGATCAAAGTACATGAGCATTTACCAGCTAGCAGCCCAAATAATGAAACCAGACTGACACTTGGCTGGCTCATACCTCTTTATTAACAGATTTCCACATAAACAAAGCTTTGTAGAGATGAATGCTCAGTGAGAATGGACTTTGTGCTACCGTTGAGACCTCATCAAGCATCAAAATTAGCATCAGTTGAACAAGCAATTAAAATGCTAACGCAATCAGGGATGAGAGAATACCGTGTCATCCATGTGGCCAGTCACACATCCCCAAAAGGAAATTGCTTTTCAGACCTTTTGAACACTTGCTATAAATAATTCATGTCTCCAAAGATACCTACGTTGATAAATTAATCCTTGTTGAGCTGATCCAAAGAAATGAACAAAAAGTTTGTTCACAATTTGCCAACAGGTCAAGATTGGCAAAGTGCATTAATTGTCATGAGTATTTAGATCAGTTCTACTGACAACTGAATGATTTTCCCAAAGCACAAGCATGTTTACCTTCTACTGAAAGCCCACTGGTAGAGCACTGTCATTTTTGACAACTCACCTAAAATAAACCTTCCAATCTACCACATCTTTTCTCCTCTTCATCTCTAAAACTCTTGAAATGCCAGAGAACATCAACACTGCAGCACAGAAAACCTGTCCTCTTGAGTTCCCCTGTATTTTTAAGGGATACTTACTCCTACAGCAGAAGGAAGCAGGCAGTCCCACAGACTAATTTCTCTTAAGATACTCAAAGAATAGATGAACATAGCAGTATTTGGGAACATAAAGTAAGCAATGAGTCCTTACACCTCACAGGGATGCTGTAGAAATTAGCCAAAGGCAATCCCTGAATATCTAAAGTGCTGAGAATCGTTCCTTAATAACATCAGTGAGTAATTTAAGGCACTGGAAATACCAGCAAAACAAAAGGGAAAAGAGCACAAAGAATCAAATGCCCCCTATTATCAAATGTCTCCAGCAGAGCAGCTAATGCAGGGATAATTCATGCTTATATTGCACCAGCAGATTATTCTTACTAAAAAATGACATTTCCAGCTTTCCCAAAGCAACCTTACAGGACTGCAGAAGCCATGTATGCACAGCTGACCACCAGAGAATATTTCTGTATATACATTTAGGAGGAGGGAAGCATTTTGGCTGCCCATGTTTCTTCTCACACATTTTCATGGCTCTGCTCAAGCAGTTCAACTTACTGCAAATCTTTGTCCCTTTGAAGTTGCCAGTATCACAATCACATCATGACCTCGTGGACTGAGCTTGCACCTGGCTTTCACTCAGCAGGAAAAAACAATGTGCCAACAGCACCACTTTGACAATAAATTAAATCCCTATTTGGGTTTTTTCTTCCAGCAGCCCCCAAACTTAAGTGAAATGTTTGTCACTGTCACAGGAGAGGGAAGATCAGTCTGTGCTCCTATTTGGCAGTTATTTAACTTATTAGAAAGCCACTGTTTTACAATAGTAAATTAGTAAATTATCAGAACTGTCCCTTTTGGTCTCAAAAATCAGTGTCTCACACAACTGTAATGCTGCAGTGTGATGCAGGGATCAACACTGTAACATTGACCCATGTGTTAACCTTGCCAGTGGCACCCTTAGAAACCACTTCACTTGTGTGGGTGAACTGAACAAGCCCACAGAAACCTGAACAGAGAGAGTTGGGGAAAAAAAGAAGATTTCTTTAGTCAGCTACAGTATAAAAATATGAAATCTGCCCTGACACCATTGTTTTCATGTCCCTGCTTCACATAAAAATAGACCTAACACTAAATATCTGTAATTTTTTGATGAAAGCACAACCAACTTAAAGTGATATTTCAGTGAATTAATAAATTCCTCCAGTTGAACCTCTACATAACTTGTTGCCAGAAAAAACAACAACTGTGTTCATACCTAAGTATTCATTATCACCTCTGCTGGCACAGAGTGGTCTGACAGAATGAGATTTGAACAGATTTATCACAGCTTCCTGCTTGAGACAAGATTGCATTGATCCAGGGCATGATTGCATTTGAACTACCAAAGATGTAAGAACCTACATCTCAAACAAAAAGGGCTATTTTTATTAGAGATGAAAAACCTGTATTAAATCCAAGCTTTCCCGGGCAGCTTTTCCTTTGCTTGCCTGCAGGCACTAGATATCTAGCAATTTATTCATGCCTGGCAATAAAAATTCACTAATGAATATGGGCTGTGTTGGTACCTGAGGCAGCAGGAGCTTTGAGCTGGATCCACTCATATCTTTCCCCTAGAGGATCCAAAACCACTAAAAGGGCATCTGGTCTCATCCTGCTTCTTCTCACCAAGCATATCAAATTGCTTCCACAGAAGGTATAATTTATCACCTCCTAAAGGTCATTGCTCAGAATATTCTAAAAACCAGTTGTAAGGGACCTTCCCAGTTAAAAAACAAACAAACAACTGGAAGGACACAAAACTCTGCCTTTTTTAAGAGACTCCTTCTTTCTGACGTTTCAAATGAGGGTAGCTCCCACCCTCACAGCTGCTTAGATTGTCACATCTGTAAAAGAGCAGCTTCTCTCACTCACCTGCCTGTCAGAGTCCCCCTGCTCCCCCATGAGATGTCAGCCATAAACCCATGGCCCAGCATGTGTTGCTTCCCAGAGCACCTGCAAACCCTGGGGGAAAAAAAAAAAAGAAAAATCCTTTTTCTCCACTTTGACTTGTCTCTGATTATTACACTGTAGCACTGAGAATAAGAGTTCCTTTCTGCCTCTGGCCAATTTCTTTAACTGCTCTAAAATACATACTTGTAGTCTTAAATTTCTTGCAGACTTGGTGGACTATGAAAAGAGTGAGGTACGTGTTCCAGTCTCAGATCACTCAAACAGTGGGATCTTTCTGAAATGAACTATCTGAATGCAAAAAAGCAAAGAGTTCCTGCCTGCCCACCCTGACTTAATCTGCCTGCTAGAAGTGATATGAGGTTCACAGTATTTAATCCAATTCACAAGTCACAACTTGCCAGTGTGCAGGTGGGTCTCCATCCATGCCTTCCTCTGTATTCCCCTATTCTGTCCAATCTATGACATGCACAAAACAATATTTTTTCACAAGGGGTCTGCCATGGATCAGATGCCATATTCACAAATGCTAGCAAAGGAGTAGTTAACAGCAGGAAAACAGAAAAGCAGACTTTACCACAGCACAGCTGTAAAACAAGCAAGACAGCACCATAGGACACATTCCAGCAAGATGGAGAACCAGCAGACACAGGAATGGAGATCAGCACACACAGGAGTGGAGATCAGCACACACAGGCTACTAGTGTGATCCCAAATTAAAAAATCCCATGAATTGTGCACACACACCACAACCTGCAGACTCACATTCATTTCTGACAGAGCTGAAATGCCATCCTTCAGAGCTGCAGAGAACATACTGGCAGCAGAATGGGAGTAGTTTTGAAGTTCTAGCATGAGCATCCACAGCAGCAGATTTAAACATCACAGGGACAGAAATACTAGCACAGAGCTGGAGAGCTGAGCAAGTTGCTTTTCAGATACCCTGAGAGGCAGATTCACAAACAGCTTGTTGATATTGAAACTGAGAAATTAGCCAAATAGGACTGTATGTTTCTTTTTTTTCTTTTTTTTTCTCACATCAAAATTTAAAATGTATTTTTGGCTCAGTTTGTCATTCCTTACCACTCATCTTTTAAGTTAGTTGCTAAGCTGAAATAATTCATTCTTCACAGTACACTAGTGTTAAGCCACAGTGACTGCTCTGTTTCCACACTTTGGGTATATTTCTTTCCCCAGAAGACTATAAACCAGACATTTTCTTTTCACAATGTATTTTTACACTGCACACAAATTCAGAAGTTACTCAGATGCTGACAGTTTAGTCTGCCTGACTTTTTCTTTCTGAATTAGAAATTATTCATTTCACACAAGATCAGGGCTGCATGGCCACAGTGCTGATAGCCAGGGAAAATGGAAAGGCTGCACAGTAACTCTGAGTACAAACCTGAACTAATGAAGCAGCACCTAAAGGTTCCTAGACTGCTATCCAATACATCCATTCCTGCTGGTGAGGTGCAGTTTTGGTTAATACCTTCAATGGCTTAATTTTAGCTCAGAATATATGGCTCATCTCACCAGCAATCTATCTCCATTCTCATTCATGTATATTCTAAGTGCCTATGAACATTAAATTACCTTTGGAGAGTTCTTCCTGAGAAAACATGAGATTATTTAAGATCTTACCATTTCTAATCCATGCTGCACAGAGCATGACTGCCTTATTTGAATTCATGTTTAGTGTCAATGCAACAGAACACTTAATTTCCCACGTTTACTCTGGGCAGGACTTTGTATCAACAAGATGTGCACAGAAGATTATTCAGTGCTCTTTGATGGTAAGACCTTAGACCTTCTCTCTCCTCTTTTCTGCTCCTCCATTAACACCTCATATTAGTCCACTAATGAACATGTGCCACGTCTCCCTCCACACAAATCTGCAGATACTAAGCAGAGATTCATGGTGGTCTGCATAAATCAACCACCTAAGGAGTCTGTTTCTTGACTTTACACTACACATTTAGCCACAAAAATCCCCTACTCATTCTTGAATGATTAAGGAAAAATGGCAGCCACAATAGTCATGAACACCTTGGTGCTGAAGAAGAAGCTGTTCATCTCCTCAGTGCAGGACTGTGTGCTGCTCCTGAACCCAGGCTGTTAACTGCTCAAGGAAAAATGCAACTTGCAATCTGATTTTCAGGCCAGGCTGTACAGTCATATCAAGCTAGTAAAGCCTAACATTTCTCTATATACCCCATCTTTGGCTTATCAATTTTAATTTATAATTAATAACACAACATGTTGGTAAAACAGGCTGCATTTTTTCTATACTTCCACTTTATCCACTTCAGGTCTCCCCACAAACTGGAAGTGGATTGATTTGATGCAGTATTAAAGTCTATGGATGGCAAGTGGTGTGTATTTTCTTAGTAGTAACAGGATTTTATATCATAGTTTGGCTATTTTGTTCCTAATCATTGCTAGCACAAATTCAGCCTCAGCAACACAGAAGTGTTAGTAGCTTGCACTGCTTAGCCCAGCTGTGAACTGCAGTATGTGTCACAGTGTTTAAAATTATGCTGACTTATCTCAGTGACTTAGAGGTAAATTTCTCAGGGGAAGCATATGCCATCCTAGTTTCGTAAGTAATGGGAGCTACTTCTGTAGAACCAAGACCAAAAGCAGTCTGAAGCTCCTTTTTTTTTCCCATTACAGCTATAAATCTATTACCAAGTACAGTTCTGGATGTGCTTTTCCATAAGCTTTGCTTCTTTGTAGGATTTTCTCACTCCTATTTCTTGGCAGTACAAAATTAGTATTTACCTATGGCTTAAAACAACAGTCAAACCTACATTTCCTTTCATGTTCTTGTAACAATGTCATAAATGACAATATGGTATTTTTCAGACAAGGCTTTTTCCTCAGTGTATTGATTCAGTAATGTGTAAGTATTCTGACAAAATATTAATTCAGAAAAAGTGTAATACATGCATAATGAACATGCACAGTAAAATATATTTTCTAAGAAGAGTAGATATTTCATTTTCAGTACTCAAAACAGTTTGTATTTTTATTTGAAATTTAGAAAAGTCCTTTTCACTCAATTACTCTTCATTTTGTCTGAACAAAAATTTCCATGTCTCTCAGTGTAACATTAAGCAATCTACAATAGTTCACTAATTGAAAACTCAGCTACTTACAGAATCAGAACAGTGACTGAGACCACCATGAAAACTTCATTCCCATGTTTATCATAAAAAATAAAAACTGGGAGATTCTGCTTGGCAACAAAATGAGAGCACTTAAAAGTAGATCTTAATTAGCCAAATGAAATAAGTGCTCAAGGGCAAGATGTGTTTACAATACAAGCAGACAAAACTATGTACCATGCAATATTGACTGAACTAAATTAATTGAATGGTAAGCAGCTGGACCTCTGTTGCTAATGTTTACATAATGTGCTTATAAATAGTGTTGTTCTCTTTTTAACTCTGTAAAGCAACACAAGGTAGAAAAAACCTCCAGGATTATGGGTCAGATTGGGATAGACATATATTGTACAACAGATCCAGTTTAGAAAGAGCAAGAAACTGAGGGGTGAAAAGAGTGATTCTTATTATACTTCTAAATTCTACATAAAAGTTGCATTAGTCTGGCTTATATGAAGGTGGGGAAATCCTCTGAATTAGCAAACAAAATGAGGGACTGCAACACAGGGCTTCCAGGAGAGGTCAGGCCTCTCTCAAAATGCCAAGATCTCTCATCCTGAGTTAGTTGCTCCTAGCCTGTGCTGCCTGGATGGGAGGAGAAACTGTGTTCTGCATTTTGCTGCTCCTGAAAATTGATTTTTTTTTCCCTCCTCATCAAATCAGGGGGGAATGAAGTATAGAATATAAAAAGAACAAGGACTAGATTTTGATGATCTAATGGTTGCACTTGGTGATCTTGAAGGTCTATTCTAACCAGAACAAGTCTAAGATTCTATGATAAAAACTACACAAATATCACCAGAAGAAGTCAGGAGCTTTGGTTTCAATTTCCTGCAGATTAAGACACATCTGGTATCCCGTAGAAGTGTCCAATCAAAAGGAGAAGAAAGGAAGAAGGAGAAAGCTCATAACAGATTCAGGGAAAAGGTGTCTCAGAGCAAAAGCAAGAGAAGACAATTCAGATTTCTGCCACTTGCTATTGGAAGGAAACAACCCCTCTCTTCCCAGCTCTCAAACCTGAAGGACAGTCTAGTACTAGCAGCAAGTGAACCAGGATGCAAGGCAAGGAAACTATTTGGGTTGATCTCCTCATTGGTGGTGTGACTTGAGAGCTTTTTTGGTTTCAGCCTGAGAAGAGGATTCAGGCAACAAAGTAAGAAACATGGAAACAGTTGGACGAACCAGTTGAACAGATTCTCATCAGTTATAACTACCAAAGTAATTAAAGTACCATTTAAAAACTTCATGCTTCAGAGACACTCAAGCTAGATTATGAAATGAGAAATTAGCTAAAGATTTGTAGAAACTGATACCTGATGGTTATACTTAACCAGGGCTGATCTGTTAATAGCAGTTGTGCATCCATCCCCATGGCCCTTTTTTGTAGTTGACTTAGTACAGCCTTTTTTTTTTCTTTTTTTTTTTTTTTTGGTGAAAGAAAGGAAAAAGCAAGCAAGAAAGCTGCATACAATAGTCAAGAAATAGCATAACATTTTGCATTTGCTCTCCTTTTTTAATAATGCTTTGGTTTGGTTTTTTATAGCTAATGAGAATTAAACTCTTACTAATGAACAGGTGAAAAAATACAGATCCTTGTATGCCTTATGAGAGGTAGTCTTGCACATGAAAGCCATACTAGGTAAAAACCTGTTAATGTGTATTTCCAGTTGTGCACTGAAATATTTATTTTAGGTTCAGGAGCTCCTTTGACATACTGCATAATCCAGTAGAAGGAGTCAAGTAAACCAGTAAGGCATTTTCTCAGTAAATCTGACTACTTACCAAGAAACCTGTTTCCATCTACCAGGACTACAGTGATACTGAGAATTCCTGCTGTGTTAGCTATTAGAGAAAATAAAAATAAAAAACAACCCAAAAAAAAATTCCTTTCAAAAAGACTTTTAACTCTGCATCAAATCTTACAGCAAATGAGATTTAAAAAGAGGTTCAAAAATGTATAACAAGTAGCAATGAACCAATACTAAAGGTGTTTGCACAGTAAAATGAGGTTATAATTCAGTCTCTGAACTATATTAGGATGTTGCACAAGTGACATTATGCATAATAACATTTATTTTCTGCTTCTAATGATGGGAAGTGATGTCTCCAACTGGGATGGAACAGATTGCCCCATATGTTAAATTTATTTTTATTTGAGAAACCTTCCTAAATAACAATCTGTAGTACTCCAGCAGTCTAACCAAGTTTTCATTTGGGTCAGTATTGCTTAGGCAAAATTCTGATTCACATCCCCAGTTACAATCTGCCATCTGCCTATAGAAAAGTATTTCTTAGGAAAAGAAATAGCAATAGATCCAAACACCCACGTGAACACAGGTGGCAGGGAGCTTTTTCAAGCAATTCTATCAACTTAATGTTAATTAGTGACAGTGCTTTCCAAAATACATCTTCAAATGTGGTGCCCCGTTCACACTGTGGGTTTAAGTTGGAAAAGCATGATAAATTTACCACTGTATACCTTGGAGGTGTGCAGAAGAAATGCTTTATCTTCCTGTTTGAATACTGACATAGGAATAATGACTGTATGAAACAAAAATATATTGCAAGAGTATATTCAGCTATGAAGACTAAAGTCTTTGGAAAGGGATGATGGAAGAGGGCTGGGTTCCAACCTCATGTCCTTACACAAGGCCAAATGATTTGGGTCACAGAGAGTGGAAATACTCTTTTGAAACACTCGATTTAGATCCCTAAGGCAGAGACCCTGTTGCTGAGTGTTTTGGAACTGCCTACCCTGGAGAATCGGAAGGAAAATTGGGCTCCATTTGCACATCTCTGTGGAACTGGCAATAATAGCAGAATCATGGCTTTATTTGTTAAGTTAATGTAACACTGATCTTTATTTATCCCAGAGGCATTTGAGGTGGTAAGTGCTGCAATGGCAAATAAAACAGCCTGGTGACATTAACATCTAAAATACTGTTAACCTCGGTGGTATCACAATGTCAGCAACATTACTGTGAACAGCAAGATTTATACATAACCTATTTCTTGCCGTGCTGGGATCTACTTTGTACATCTGCAGTACTTCTGCCCAAGTGTTCTCACTTAAACCTTAAGCTGTTGCTCTAGAAGAAAAACAACCACCAAAACAACCAACCAAACAAAAAAAAAACAAATCAACCAAATAAAAAAAGATGATAAAAACAAACCAGCAGACCTGTTGGCACACAAAGGACTAGATTACCATTTGTAATCATTTTCTAGGAAGCAGAAGTTTCATATTTTGTGCTGGGCAATTGCAATAATTTTGAAGTTTGAAAATGATCTAGTAAGCAAACAAAGGTTTAAGTAGATCAAATATTTTTCATGGGACCCGAATAATTTTTTTTTAATAAAAGAAAATTTTTAAAATAGAAATAATCCTGACAATCCCTCACTATTGAGGTCAACAAAATCACACATAAATCCTGGAAAAACTTTGCCTAAGTGGGCTAGACTGCTAAGGATGCCAGCCAAGAAATCAGGCCACATTTACTCCTTCTGAAGTGTTAAGCAAACGAGTATTTAGCACGCTGAAGCACCACTCTCTAAGGTTCTCAGAACAGAGAACCCCTACAGATGGGGGGCCGGTGTGGGGTTTTCCATGGTGCCGCACACTTTGCAGCGACTCTTACCTGCATTGGGGTAGTGTAGGGAGGATGGAGCCAGACTCTTCTGAATGTCATCTGATGACAGGGCGAGAGGCAATGGGAGTCAGAGCACAAGAGGTTTAGGGGAAACACAAGGAAAAACTTTTTCCCGGTGAGGGTGGCAGAGCCTGGAAGGGGCTGCCCAGGGAGGTTGTGGAGTCTCCTTCTCTGGAGACACTCAAGACCTGCCTGGATCTGTTCCTGGGTGACTTAGTCTAGGTGATCCTGCTCTGGCGGGGAGGTTGGACTAGATGATCTTCTAGGTCCCTTCCAACCCCTGACATTCTGTGATTTTGTGGGACAGAACAGTGGCACAGACATGGGATAGCTCCAGCCCAGTAGAACGTTTTCTGTCTACTTAGGACATGTACAGAGCGTAATGGAATGGAAAACCGATTTTGTTTTTAATTACTTTGGCAGCTGTTGTTTTGTAGACCGTTGTGCTGTATCGGTTAGATCGTTAGATCTGTTCCAGCCCCCTCCCTGCCAATCCCAGTGGTTGAAATCCTGAAATGAGTAGGAATGGCATAAATAGAATGCATTGAAAAACACACCCACAGTTTTTTCTGTATCTAAACACAGTATAGCTCAGAAACAAAGATCAACATTTTATTTCCATGTTGGTAATAAAAATAATTCCATGACTTCTGTAAACCACTTCATAAACACTATCGTGTAGAAAAGTTGTAACAAGCGTTAACATTTTTAAACAGCTCACTACAAGGAAATGAGTATGCATTACACATTATTATGTTTTGTAGTAAGAATTATTTCATTCACAGAATCAATTCTCTCTGTACACTCAAAACATTATCAGCTTCCATAAATTAATGAGTATAAACTGTATTTATTTATGGTCTGATGATGACCAGTTACACAAGCATAGTGTGACAGTAATACTACCTATATTAAATACTAGGATATTCTGAATGGCAAGATAGAGCAAAACAAGTCTGTCTTTAATAATCTGCTATTCAGAGACAACTAATAATAAACCTATATCATGCAGCTTGGGATCTGTCTGTAATTAGCACATTTCCAGTTCCCTACTGTAAAAAACTTGACAAATAACAGTTTTAATCTATTATTCCCCAGTCTAAAATAATTATGACAACATAATGCATTCGCATTAAAAATGATTCTGTTACATAAATGATCACAGAACTTTGTAAAATACCAAAAAGAATCTTGAAGATCTGTTTAGTTCACTTTTATGTATTTTGTGAATTCAGCAAAACACCGTACTGTAGACTCATTAAAGATTTTAAGGTATTCAGTTTCTAGACAGTGTATATAGTAACCAGGATATATACTTACAAAGATCAGGTTTCACTTCTTCCAAGTATCTTTTCTCAATTGCATATATTTTATTATCCTCCGTTAAAGTACTGTTGTAAAACTAGGTACTTATTTGTATTTGCTTTTGACTTACTGTAATAAGATAAAGGAAACTTTGTTTGTAATTCCCCACAGAAAGAATTTATGTATTATTTTCATATGACTGCTGTGTATAGTTCAAGTGATTACCTAAGCATTCATCTATAATTACAGCAAGCTGCTTAGTATGAGAATTTCACACATAGGTATGTTTCTTTGGTATGGGGCTTTTTCTTTCTTCACAACATGGTTTGGTGATAGGTTTTAAACATATCTGTAATTCAGCACCGAATAAACTTATAGGGAACATCTGTAAAACTTATAGTACTGATACTACTATAGGACACACATCATTATTTTCAGGATTCATCACGGTTAAAACACAAAGCATACACTATAAAAAGCAACAGACTAAAACCATATTAATTTCCTCTAAATATTCAGCACATATAAACTGTGAATGCTACTCTGATGATTCATACTGCAACTGCTGTTTACATTCCTTATCTGTTGTTGTCACGAGGTTAGGAATGTCGCTCGTTACTACAAAAAAAGGGGCCAAAAAATAACCCTAGGACAGAGGCAGATGCACTAGAATACACACGAACTATAAACTTTGACAAGACAGCACAAAACCACGCTTCCCTAACTTGTGAATGTCATATGAATGCTATATGAACACAGTAAACCAGCATCTAAAAGAAATGCTTGTTTGAAAAATATATAACAACCTTTCAAGCTAGAATTACATATTATTCTTTTATTTTCTCACTGATTTAAAAAAAAAATAAATCACATAACTATGTTTGCTTTAGTACAAAATGTTAAGGTTCAAAAACCGATCTTTGTCACAGACTACACAGAAGCAAAAATACAGTAACACCTATACACTAAGACAAACTTAGTGATCCATGTTTCTTTTTTTTTTTTAACAGTCCAAAGTGGGCTACACCTTTAAAAGAGCAATATCTTATTTTAGGTCAGAAAAATGTGTTGAAAATGCTAATACAGTTCAATTCTATGCTTTTCTATGGACAAACATTTTAGACAAACTGTGTTAAAGTCATTAAAAATCATGTTATTAAACCAAACTTTGGTCTTTAAAGAGATCTTGAGACAAAGTTTTGAAACAGAAGCACGTAGAAACTTATTTAATCTACTTTGCCCTTCATTCCTGCAGATCGACATCTCTTAGGAAACAGCAACAAGTCTGAGCATTTTGTTGTGGAAGAAAATGCATAATGACTTTTTGCTAACTTGCTCCTTTGTAAAAAGAGCTAAAACCCAAGGGAGAGTGTGATTTCAGTATCATTTGCATAACACGGAGTTCTAAAAGCTTTTGTTTGACAGTAATGGTTTGAGTATACATCTTGGGTTTTAGCATGACTGAACTTTAACTAGACTATTTGCTGCCTGTGTGAACTCACTTTTTGTGCAGAATACAGTAGCACAGAGATACAAATCATGTAATGTAGTAGCAGGTCATTTCAATCTAGGTCGTACTAGTGTCACACCTGCATTTATCCGGAAAAGGAATATTGCAGGCAATGATTCCATGTAAGTAAAAAACATATATGCAGTAATCAGCTTCTCCTGAACTGCATGTTCCCAACTAACAGATTAAAGAAAGGATACTACCACCTTTCAAAAGAATTACTGTGTCAAAAAGCAACTGCCTGACTGTAATAATTATTATTAATGGTATCATCATCATCATCATCATCATCATCATGTACTTCCTTTCAATCATGCATTACTTCTCTATGGAAAAAAAATGTATGTTTTAAGTATTTATAAAAGCAAGAGATTTAGTTGTTGTCAAATTGTTCAATGCAAAATTAAGCAATAGAAATTATTTGCAAAATTGCTTTCTTGCATCTTGGGCCACTTTATAGGATATTGGTCGTAGGCACTTGGTAATATTAGATATCCTATCTGCTCCCAGAGAGTACCACACAGGTAAGGAGATGTACAAAACTTTAAAACTGCGAACACCAAACAGAGGGAAATACGCAAATGCACGGTTGTTTACTAAAACCCATCCATTTCACAAAACCAGAAACATGTCTTTGAATATGAAAGCGTATGTGCCTCATTGTTTTTGTCTCTACTGGTAAACTTAAAAATACTACAGTATGCAGTTAACTTAAAATCATAGAAAAACTAGATAAATAGTCATTTCTATTTAATCATTTGTGAAATACTTCAAATTCACAGTACACATGTAACATGTGATATTATTGCATATTGAAAATTAAACGTAAGACCTATAAAGCAGCTTGAAGCAATTTACAACGTATTTTCTAACAAAACACAGTAATTAAAAAGTGATTTTATATTAATCAAGAGTTTTTCAAACACCAAGTAAACATAGCGTTAGACCGACTCCGGGATAGCGGCTCTGCCAACCCACACGCAACAGACACGGCCGAGGGACCGTCTGTACTGCTGAGCCTGGAGTTACTGTATCTAACTAACATCTTCTGCTAATGAAAATCACAGGTATAAACACTGTATTCAGCACCTGGGATGAGATTTATACAAAGTGATTAACAGTGCAAATGAACATAAGCAGATTGTGCACTAGGAATGTAAGTGGAAGTCAGAAAAGGCTGCCAATGGGTATTGGTGGGGGGGGGGGAAGAATGAAAGCGCCTCAAGACTACTGAACCTCATCAGATGACTGTAGCCGGTATGTAAACATGGGCAAGTCATCTTCTCTGTCTTAAAGCAACTAAGTTTCTCACATCTAAATGGTAATCAAGCTAGCACTATTCAATGGAGTAATTAGGAGCGATATAATTCTTATACAAAATACAAAACCATAAAATTATTTAATTCTTTTACATTGTGTGAGTACTATGCCTGTATTTTACCACAGATTTTTTTTTTCCTGCAGCAGGGACATTCTTCTTGTGAATCTGTGCAGTGACCACAAAGTACACGATGTTGACATGGGTCCAGGATAACACTACAATCATCTTCCTGACATACAATACACTTCTTAGACTGAAGCTGAGAAATCACCTGTAAAAAGATTAGCACACTCAGAAAAAACTATTCCAAAGTATACAGTTACATTCTAACAGCTTTACGCTTAGCTGTCCCAAATAAACTTCTAATATAACAACACTAAGAACAGTGTTTCTGTACGAGAGAGAGAGATGGATGGATGAATTGACAGTCATAAGACCAGAGCACATGCAACATTTAAGGTAGCAGCTGGAGAAGTGTAAGTGTTAAGAAAACACTTTTCTTATTGTCAGGGTGGTGAAACACTGGAAAATGTTGCCCACGGAGGTAGTGGACTCTCCCTCCTTGCAGATACTCAAAACAATACCAGGCAAGGCCCTGAGCAACCTGCTTAAGCTGACCCTGCTTTGAGCAAGGGGCTGGACTGAATTATCTCTAGAGGTCTCTTCTAATGTCAATAATTCTATGGTCCAAATCTGTACTGGCCCCTCTGAATACACAAACTCCTAGCAGGGAACCTCACCACCTGTCTTCTTAACAAATGAAAAGGCATGCAACTATTTTCTTAAGGAAACTATTCTTTATTTAGGTAGTGCCCAAAACACTGGGGATAAAAGCTGGCTTTAAGTATTTTTATTTTTTAAAAAAAATAATTCAAAGCATTCTCATGAATTATTCATAATTTGTTTTGATACCCGATCAAAAAGTTAGAAGAATACATTAGGCAGAGATGAACTACCCTCTGTTCCAGAAAAGAAAGAATTAACAGTGAGAGTGTTGCTCTTTGAAATGAAACCTGGCATAAATATGTCATGGAAGGTTACTGAGCTGCCAGTTTCAATTAATCGAAAACAGTTATGCAGATGAAGAAACTCACCTCATCTATTGTTTCTAAATCTGAGTGCAGCCGACTCTGTAAGGAACGAAGCTTTGGCAAGGATATCTGTTCTATATCTCCATAGTTTTTCACACAAGGTGATGTAGTAGACAGACGAGCAGCTAATTGGGCCTTCAGCTTTTTTAATTTATTTTCCACTTCCTCCTTCTTCTGAAAAGCAAGTTGTTTGTCTGCATCTGCAATGCTAGCACGTTCTTTTGCTTCTTGAGCCTCTTTCTGCCATGCATCGCATGCCTGGAATAAAGAGATTTCCAGAACATAAAAAAAATATTTTTTTAGATTAACTAACACAGTCAAAACACACTCAGAAGCCTTCAAAGATGCAGGTCATCTCTAATTTTAGATGTAACGATGCATTTACTGCCAATCTAACACTCCTACCTACTTACCCTGCCTTCTAATTAACAACTCTTCTTGTTATGTCTTATTGTAATTTTTGTTTATGTCATTGTTACCTGTCTGTAAACAGCTAGAAGCCTTTCTGGAGCTCTATAAATGGAACACATCTTAAATGCCAAATTCACAATATAAAGTTAAGAGACATGAAAAACTATCAAAATTTAGGACACCAGCTGATGTACTCGTCACAGAGAGAACAACGCGAGGGGAAGGCAAGGACTACAGAAAATGTGCTACTTTGGCAGTTACTGACAAACTCGGTTTGATTGCTGAGATGCTAGACACTGTCTGGTACACCACTCGCATTCACAGCTGCTAGCAAGCCTCTATTCTTTTTATTTTTTATTTTTTTTTTACTTATCTTGAAAGAGGCATGGGAGGGAATTTATGTCTTTAGTTACCTGACCACCAAGTGATGTTGCTGTTCAGTCCTATCCTGGATATGTACAAGTGTCCATGTCTAGACAGAGAGACCAACTTTCATAAAATTGATTGCCCTTTAAAAAGCTCAATTTTTAATGCCATTAACTCATTTTGAGGATGGAAAAAACATTCTGACAGATGGTAATAAAATTTGGATAAGAAGATATTGAAAAAGGAAAAGCAGTAGGAGCTGCTTGTTTGTTAAAAACATATCAAATTTATTATTACCATAACTTAATGTACCTGTTTTACTTTTTGCCAAGATTCTTCCCATTGTTTTAGTCTTCTCTTGGCATCATCAAGTTCTCGTCTCACTCGAGTCAGTTCGTTCCCACTGGTGTTAGAACTTACCGAGGGGGTAGTGCCACTGTTTAATACTGGGGATGGACTAGGAGAGAAACTCCGAGTTACAAAGTCCCAAATACTCCCTGTAACACCATTTAAACCTGTAAAACAAAGGCAGAAAAAAATAATCATTCTGCACACACTGCTGCAAAATATTGCACATGCAGAATAAAATCAACATGCCACACAAACATCTATATTTTTATCTGCAAGATTTGTAACATTATTCCACTGCCTTCACAGAAATGTGACAGTCCGGAAAATGTTAACCTTATTTACAGCAATTCAGCAGACTTACCATAGAATCATAGAATGTTTAGGGCTGGAAGGGACCTCCAAAGGGCATCTAGTGCAGGGAGCAGGGGCACCCTCAACTAGACCAGGCTGCTCAGAGCCTTGGCCAACCTCACCTGCAATAGCTCCAGGGATGGGGCCTCAACCA
>JANHGL010020229.1:0-10596 GCA_024611195.1 Ceyx melanurus
CCTCAGTCTCCTCTTCTCCAGGCTAAAAAGCCCCAGCTCTCTCAGCCTCTCCTCAGCAGGGAGATGCTCCACTCCCTCCAGCATCTTGGTGCCCTGAGCTGGACTCTCTCCAGTAATTCTCTGTCCTTCCTGAACTGGGGTGCCCAGCACTGGACACAGTATTCCAGATGTCCCTCTGTGATGACACATTTCCTTTGTGTTCTGGAAAGAATACAAGTGTTAACAGTTCAATACTGAAAAAAATAAAAAAAAAAAAGAGAAATGCTAAAACCCCTTAGACAGCAAAAGGCAGGCACTCCTCCACCTCTGGAAGACACCCAGCAAAGGGCACTGAATAAATTATTTTGTGTGACCTTCACATGCAGCCAGTTCAAAAGAAAAAAAGAGCTTTAGTGGACATGAATTCTGACATTCATTGAAAGATGCTAAATTGGAAGGTCCTGGCTGCAGCACACTTCTATTTAGACAGAAACAAAAACACAGTGCCTAAACTCTGTCAGAAGAGACCATCCCTTCTGGAAGCAATGGAAGAAGCCTTGCACCAGGCATCCTGAGACTGCCCACATGGCTCTGCCTCATTATCAAAGTGCTCTCTGTTCTTGCACTTCCCACTGGAAATAAATGACCACTCTCACACCTTGTGGGGAATGAAAGGTGAATAGCAGCAGACTGCACTTGACCCTGGTGCAGGGAACAGTATGTCTAGCTAATCATTAGCTCCTTGTCTTTGGTCTCTGAGGTCTGTAGAGAGCACAGCCATGCTATGTGTGTCCTAAACAGTTGTGTCAATAAAAGTGATATTATTTAGTATTAGTAAAAAAAAATTTGGTTTCCAAAAAAGAAAGGGAAATGCAGTTAAGTTCCTGAAAATGAAGGTCACCTCTGCTGCTCCAGTCAGTCTTACAGCCTGATGTTGTGACTTGTACAAACACTTTGGTGACTGAATACTATGGTGACCTACAAATAAAGTTCAAGCTCCATCAATCAACAGCAAAACTTGTGTTGTTACCCCCTGAGACCCAGCACACAACACCAGCAACGTTGCCAGGAGCTGGAGAAACCTTGAACAGTAAGATTTAAAAATAAAGAAATAAATCAAGGCCATGAAGGATCCTGAATCTGAGCCATTGCTGCTGTCAGACTGAAATTATTACTTTTTTCTTTAAAATTGGGGTGGGATCACTGTTTTTTGTTGACAATATGCTGCCCAAGGTAGGGCACATCCAACTCTGAAAAGATTTGCAGGCTAATGACAAATAGTCCAATGTCTAGGTGACCCTGCTCTGGCAGGGGGGTTGGACTAGATGATCTTCTAGCTCCCTACATATAATCCTCTCCTTGGGATAAACTGACTCCCAAGCAGAAAAGGGAGAGTAGAGCCATTGTGGTCAACAGATCTGCTCTAGCCACGAGGATTATGAGCAGAAGCAGCACACATTAGATGGAAATTATTTCTAAGCATGGGTCAACTGTCCAAAACTGGCCTCCAATTGTCTCTCATTAAAGTCCTTCTCCAGTTTCCAACCATTTTACCAGGGTGTCAGGTATTCACAGTTTGCAGCCCAACATCTAGGATGGATGCTGACTCACTGCACTGCTTTCTGAGTTGGTTTTGCCTTATTTATGTTGCTTTTTACAATGCAGAAGCCACTGAGGAGCTGCAGGACTGACAGCAGTGTGACTGACCCAGTGCTCACAAGTTCATAACACTTGATTTCAGCTTTGGGGGAGTTGGGGTGCTTCAAATCTTTGCAGCTATAGAGTGTCTTTAATAGTTTTGGTTTTTCTTTTGGTATATTTAATCATTTAGGTTGGTTGAGGTCTGATTTTTCCTGCTGACACTGGTAACTAGCACTGATTAGCCAACCAGCCTGAGAATAATGTGATGTAGAAAAGGAGAAAGCTTTTGAGCTTCATATATAATCCAGATAAACAAACCACCCACCCAGAACTGCCCAAACAGCCCCACTATCCTAAACCTTACCTTCTCCCTTTCTGTGGTACTGTCCCAGTGTCCTGCTCTTGACTGCTTGGGTTTCCATGAGGAAAGGACCATGCAGAGTAAGTTAGAGGGTCAGGACCACAGGCTGTGAGCTTGCAGCAGCAGAGACTTCATCTTGACAGGTTCTTCAGTGCCACGCACATCTCTGCTGATACAGAAGTAATAATAATAATAATTTCATGCTAAATTTCTGCCAGTGCCAATGGCCAGTAGAAACATCCCCACAGAGAAGTAAAAAAAGGCCTTTAGTTCTATCAGACAGCTTCTGTCCCAAGCCTGATGTTAGCTCAGAACTTGAGATGGAGGCATAAAAGCAAATTAAATGAAAATCAAACAGTGACCCCTCATGGTTATGCAAATGCAGCTGAGTGTCATTACAGCAACACCTGAACTACAAGAACTCAATAAACACAGAGGCTGCAACCCAGGGGCAGACAGGGCTTCTCTGCCTCATGGAGGCAAAAAACTTCCACCTCCTTAATTCTACCAGCTCAATGTGTGGGGAAAGTAAATTTCCATCAAAACCAGACTGTTCCCACCAATAATGAGATGCTGCAATGAATTGATTAGGCACATACTGTCAATTAGAAACACCAGAGGAGAGTATCTCAAAGAACATGCTTGCTCCAGAATCCCTTTTCTCCATTTCTCCATTTAATTAGTCATTGCATTATAATTAACAAATTCATGCAGTAATAATTGTCATTTAAATCATCAAAGTTGCACGTACATTCCTTCTCATTAAATAACATTAAATACAACAGAAGATGCTAGGTTGTTCCAGAGCTCCAGGACATGCTCTTTTACATGCATGCCAAAACCAGGCAAAGGTTGGTTTGTCACAGCAAATTTCTGTATCTTCCAGGCTATCTTACTGGGTGGATCATATCCAGATTGACCCAAAGAAGGAGAAGCAGCATGGTTTGCTGAGACAGTGTGTTTTATTAAACATTTCCTCTTTTTACTTGCCATGTTTTCAGCAGACTTGGAAGAAATTATTACTGAGAAGCTCAATGGCTGAAAAAAATGATGATGGACAGGTTTGTACTGAAAATTTCCATTTACTTGTGGCATACACAAACTGGGAAGCAGAAAAAACCAAACCAAACCAACAAATTTCTGGGGTGCAGGAGTAGCTAAGATTTGGTCTCCAGTGGGTGCCACTACACTACCAATAGCTACCTCCAAGGCATGCAAGAGACCCTGTAAGCTCACCTGATGTCAGCTACAGGACTGGAACAGGTTTTGCCACCTTAAGGTCAAATTCAATCAGCAAACTGCATCCTATCACCACCCTCTAACAACTTGTGGCTTTTTTTGGTGGGCTGTCACAGCCAGAGTCTCAAGATGGAGATTTCTCTCCCATCCCTACTGCAGTTAACAGGTGGTCTCCTTTCACTCCAGCTAGCAAAGCTCATCTGGCAAAATCACAGCTGGGCAGGGAAGAAGTCTTCTCTTGCATGCCTGGAAATCAGATTCAGTTGTATTTAGTTGCAGTTAATTCATACCACACAGCTGTCTTGTCTTTGTATCTGCCTTGTGTCAAGGGATGGAGAGACAGAAAAGGGAAATCCTCCTGGTTCTGTCATCACAACAAACCAAACACAGCATTTAAAAAGCCCAGAGCAGGCACCAGTAGATGCACATGCCACTGCTGATGCCCCAGTGATCCTGCCTTACACACAGTCCCCAATCTGGGCAAAATGCTGCATTGCATCACCTCAGCAACAGGAAGAATCTGGAGAGGGGGGTGTTGCAGGATGAGCCACACAGAAGGTGTGTGCAAAACTGCCCTCTGCTGTTAGATTCAGCTGCACAAACACATGCTGGCATGACAAAACCAGCACTGCTGGGAAGGTCCAGCTTGGTAAGAGACACAGCTTCAGCTGTTTGCTGCCTCCCTGCACAGCAGAAATTCCAGACAGGAAAGCCACTCAGAACCATCCTGCAGCAAGGCACCATCTGGATAGATCTGCAGCCTATAATATTGAGCCAGTTACAACAACACTGCATCCAGCAACTATCAACTTGAAAGCAAGGCCTGACCTTTACAAAATGGGAGCAGGAGTGATGTCTGGAGTCAAAAGCTTCTAGCAGAGGCTGTGAAGAGTTCACCATTATTAGGTTACAGCAGTCATTGGGAAAAAAGGCAGTGACCTTATCCGGAGACATGAAGTAATATTCTGTAAAACTAGCACCTGTAAAAGAAGCCAGAACCTGGATTTATTTTATTTTTTCCCCAAGAATATAAGGAAATTGCTGTACTTTGAAAGAGCTGCCCATTATCCAGTTAGTGGTCCAGTTAGACCACTGGCTGCACTGCTCAGTGTAAGAAAAAACAAACCAATAAATAAATGTTTATGTTTTTCTCATCAGCCTTTTTCATATCCATGTGTTGCAAAATGCTGAAGAACAGGTGTACACACCTTTGAAACACTAAAAGCACTCAGTGACTGCTTCAAAAATTCCCTTAATTGTGAATTAATATGACAAGTGTCATACAGGGCCACTGTTCAGCCAAGGAGCCTTCAAACCACCTCAACAAATGTACAAATGAAACTTTAGAGAGATCTAGAGATTCTTTTAGGTGCACAAATCTACTTTGATTATGGCTGGCCTGCCTCCTACAGGGTGGTGCTGGGAACTCTCCACTTTTCAAGTTAAGTGCAACAATAATATTCTGTAACTCCCCAGGGTAAGGAAATTAATGCCAGATGATTTACTGTCTGCCTCATCGCTCTGGTTTGGGATTTGATTCCATTATCTAGCAGACTTAATGGTGAGACATCATGATCATGAACATAGATGGGTTTTTTTTCTATCAAAGCTGCCCAAGAAGCTCTGAAGTGATGACAGGAGACAGTTAATTCACAGAGCTCCCATTTCCTTTAGAAGAAATCCTTTTAGTGCCTTGTTCTTGGAGCACCACAGATGGGAACATGGCTGAGATACAGATGAGTAGTTTTACCTGCAGTAAAGAAGATTACAGCTCTTGTTCCCCAGCATGTGTGTCTATGATGCTCATTAAAACAACAACCACTTGTAGATATGATCAGACTGCCACCAAACCTTCCAGCAAAACCAGAACTGACACCCAGGTTTGCTAAAAAAACAAACAAACCCAAAGCAACCCAACTTTAGTTCATGAAAGTTTAGCTGTAAGATGAATTGGGAACCCAAATTTTCATCATTATACATTTTTGTCTGCTGTTTGGGTTTATTTTTCAAGGCAGTGGAAAAGTTTGATTTATCTTAAGTGTGGAAAGCCAAAGCAAAAAGATATTACAGTGAAGGAACCACCACCTGCAAGGACAACAGGACTATTCTGTCAGCATAACATGAATTCATAAGTTTTACTTCCAAGGGTTAGAAAGGAAAACTGTTCCAAAAAACCTCCCTGTATCATTAAAAATAGAACCTTTTGCCATTTCACAGTATTTTTAAGGATTGTAGATGAGCAATACATTTGTGACTCTCAAATGAATATTAAACTGAAATAAACTGTCCCTCTAAAATAAAGATCAAACCAATCACTGCTACTTGAAGGCTATGGGACTAAGTGAACAAATCAAGCACAACAAAAAAGACCAAAGTACAGCCAGCTGTTCAAGAACTGTTCATATCAGCCACTAATTCCAGTATGTCACCTTACAGAAAGATTTGATAGCATCTCACATCTTGAGAAACTGTCTTTTCAAGGAGTTAAGGGGGAAATCTCTCTTCCAGGACCAAACATCTAAGCAGCCTGACTCTGACAGCCATCCCTACTTGCAAACTCAGGTGTTTGACTGCTAGGTGACCATGGGCTATTCATAGAACCTCCCCAAAACTCTGTGGGAGGCAATCTCTGAAATGCCAAGGCTTATAGTTTGGGATAATTTACCTCTAGAGACCTCCAGCAGGCTGAAATAAACAGTGAGAGATGGAAATGTTAGCTAAAGTGCTCACCTAGAGTGTGCCCCTAGCACCTTATTACTGGTGTATTGACACCACCAGCACCATCAGCTGGTCTGAAACAGACAACTCCAAACATTAAAAATCACCATGGCAAAAGGATACAGCTCCATCAGTGGTGACAGCACAAAGCCAGGGCACAGCAGAAGCCAATGTTTCCACACTGAGAAGATCCTGCCCATGGACAAGTTGCTTTCAGGAGTATGCTGCTACTCCCACTCACTGGAATCTAAATATGATGTGCCTCACATTCACTGGCAAAGGAAAACTTACTTAATTCAAGTTAACAGCATCACACCAGACCAGATTTTCTCTCAGCCCTCTAATTGCAGTAGCATTAGGTACTTTAGCCTTACCTTCAGTGCCATCTTTTTAAGGCAGATGCCAGAGACTGTTAACAATAATTTTCTTGAAGACTAGAAACTGAACATTTAACTGCCCCCACCTTGCATAAAGGTTTCAAGCTTTCCCCAGAAAGAAACCTTTGTGCTCTTACCAGGTTCTAATCCAAACAGCTTTATTCCAGACACCTGCAAGAACAGAGTTTCCATCTTTGCCAGGCAGTTTTGACTTGCATCACTTCAGATGTTATTGCTCCTGACAGAAATGGGATTGTCATTCTTTCTGCAGCCACTCCCCTATCACCGTTCCTGTTTAAATCATCTATTTTCTCAGGATATGACACAAGCTTTTACACTTCATTGAAATCATTGGAAGACCAGCCAGAACATTAAAAATAAATTTTAATGTTAAGTCATTTTTAGATCGTTTGCTCTGACATCCAAATGTTGTGAAATTTGAAGTAGTACTATAGGGACACACAAGTGCAGATAAATCTTTATTGCCATCACTTTGCTTTGTTTTGTTTCCTTTTCAAAAATGAGCATTGGGTTTTTAATAGTAGTTTTATGTCTTTCTATGTACAACATTACAGCTGCATATCTTAATAATAATGAATTAGTGATACTTTGATAACACAGTGTATTTATAAAATGAATTCTTATCAAAATACACTTTTCACTGGGATAATAAATAAAATCCTGTGAAACCCACCTACACAAAGTTAATTTTAACTCTGGTAGAACCCGATGTGGTACACAGTCCATTAACTACTATGTTTGCCCCTTATCCCCCTACTGATGCTCATCTTCTGGGGTAAGAAAACAATTTTCCCCCCCTGTTGTGGTGTGACCTCATTCAACATCATCTTCAGCCAAGCACTGTGCACTTACAATTCTCTGTAAGAAGGAGAAAAACTCATTCACAATGGCAGAACATTGACAGCAGGCAAGTGATTATTAAGCAATGTCATTTCACACTGAACATTAAGCAGGGTAATTACTGAGCAGACAGATTCATGTGAAAAATGGTGATTTGACACAAGTTTTTGAAGCCATTTCTGCAGAAATCACATACTTTGCAATGCCTGACAAAGGGTATTTCTTACCTGGCTATGGCTATCAGCCTCCAGTAGTCACCACCATGTGGGTTTGGCTCTGCTCTAAGGAAACACTTTGGCTCCACTGGTTCCCCAGACCTAAGTCTTCTGTACCTGACACTTCTCAGAGCTTTTACTACTGCATGGGGCTTAAACTGAAACACAGCCAAGCCTGAGCTGTGACAAGAACTTCTGCAGCACTAGGAGGGAGTGCAGTACTCAGGCTGAAAAGGGAGGGCATTTTATACACAGATCTACAAACACTTTTATCATCAGGGAAACCTCCACCCATGTGTTCTGCTGCTCCTTAACATTTTGTGTTTACAGATGGCAAGAGCAGCTGAGGAATTCTAATGGACTTTTGTAGCACTTACAGACATTTGCAGATAAATAATTGCTAAAACAAAGATAAAACTCCAGACCAAGTGCAAGCAAGTTACCACTCCTGTGATCCCTCAACTGCTATTTGGGAAATAGTATCAGGGCTGTGCTCAGATGTCTCTACTTTAGATGATATTAGCACTCCCTGCACCTGAGAGTTTTCTGTTGCTATTGTATCCTGTTTGCTGCTAACATTACATGATAATTTTCATTGGTTGTTTGTTTTTTAATTAAAAAAAATCTTATTTAATCTAACCAAACATATACAAAAATATATTTCAAAAAACCAATACTCCAGACTGGATGGAAGCAGTTAAACCATTTTCAAACCAGAACAACAGGGAATGTTTCACATACCTGGCTTATTGTAGGGAGCTTAGTTAGAAGCATTTGAAACACTGGTGGTGGAAGAGTCTGTTGTAGAACTTGTAGTAGCTGCTGTGGCTGTCCACACACAGCAATGGCATTGGTCAAGTGATCAACACCCTTCTCATATTCACCTGCATGACAAATCACAATGGTTGGAAATCAACCTTCTGCCACACTTGTATTTAAAACAGCCATCAACAGTGGGTTAAACTGATTAAATCCCACTTTTCTTTCCTCCTCTCTTACTGGATTTCCTGAACACAGAAGGTTAGAAACGAGAAAAGAGATTTTCCTAAGGAAATTTGATACCCAAAAAATTCTTAATTCAAGAAAAACTATTCTACAAGTTACTCTTCAAAAAACAAAAACAACAACAACAACAATTACCTTGAGCTAGTAGCTCCTCACCAAGCTGAATCTCCTCCAGGAAAAACTTCTGAACTGCTTCAGCATCTTTCAGATCAGGCAGCTGTTAACAACAATTAAGTTGGCCATTAAACATCAGTTAATGAGCACGTTAGCAGAAAATACTCTCAACTGCAACCAAGCATACACACAACCATACTGAAATTAGGGGGAAAAAAAGGGTTAAAAAATTCCAAGGATGAAAATTCCAAGGATGGGAAGTACCTGTAATTCTGGAATCAAAACAAATCTTTAAACAAATCTCACAAATAACACATTTCAAACCAGCACTGCATTCCTGAACACAGCATTACCTTGGAAAGCCCTGCTCTCTCTTTGGCAAGCTTCTGTTTCTTCCTTCCTGTAAGGAGAAAAAAAAAACACCTTATATGTTTTGAATTTGCAATTTAAAAAGCCTGCAGATGGTACCTGCTGCTTCTGATGCCCTGCAGAATTTACTGACCTCTGTGTATTATTTTACTGACCTCTGTGTATTATTTTCCATCATATACAGAAAAATGACATAAAAAACTAGCATACGAGCATGTTATAATAATGTTTGTTTTCAAACAATAATATTTAATAATAATAATTATGTTTGCTTTCAGTTTTCAATAATAATTATGTTTGTTTTCAGGATTAAAGAACAATTTATGTGCTGAAAGTTGCTGCTTTCAACTAGCTCACTCCAAGCTTTCTGAAGCATTAATTTGCACAAAAACTGCTCCACCACCCAAACTAGTTTTGCTAATTCAGAAAAGCTTAAAGATTAAATAAAAATTAAAATTTTTAGCCTGTCCTTGCACACAGAGCTGTGCTGGTTGATATAATTACGAATAAATAAAGCTAAAAACTTATATTAAAATATATCCCTAAAGGCTAAGCAGCTCCAGTTTATAGCTGCAGCTTTTTTTTTCCTTAAAAAAAGGAAAAATATGTATATGCCTCAAGCAAGCAACAGCAAAACCTCATGAAGACAACAGCACCCAAGAGCAAATAAAGGTGGTTTCTGCAAGATTTTCACCAGCTACTCCTCCTACTGCTCACTGAACAGCAAACCTTCATCTGAACTGCAGCTGCCTGCTGCACTGGACCTTTTTTGGGCAGATTTTTCCATCCAGGAGTAAAAAGTGATGTAATAAGCAGGTCACTGGGAAGCACACTAACAAATCAGAGCACTGAAAAGTGAAAAATAAACCCAAATTTCTCGATATTATTCAAAGCCTTTTTTCCACTTCCAAGAAAATCTTCATTCTCAGAACGTTTGCTCAGAAAATCTGTTTATTTCTCGTGACTCTTTGAAGGAACCTGAGCACCCTGAGTGCACACAAGCGTGTTTAAAACCCTCACTGATGATGACAACACCTCGATGCATGTTGGAGATGTGAAATAACGAGGAGCCACGGCAGAAGAGCTCCACATTTTGGATGAATCCACCGTTTTCTCTGGCATTCATTCTTACCCTGGAAGCTAATAACAGAGCTGCCAGGAGGGTTAAGAATGCAGCAGTGAAATACCCAGAGCTGCTACTGCTTCCTGCCTTATCACACCAGCAGCTTCACCGCAAGAAATCTCCTTGCTTGTCTTCCAAAAAACCACCCAAAACGCCAGCACGAAAGAGACGAGACAGCGAAGGATAACGAGGGGAGGGAAAAAGGAGGGGGGGAATGATTTCCAGGCCACGTTTCCACATGGCCAAGCGGCCCCTTCCCCCCGCCTGGAGTCCGGGGATGACGAAAGGCAACGAGCAGCGGGGCCTCGAGGCCCGCCAGGCCAAAGCCACCCGCTCCCGGCTCCTTCCCGCACGGTAACCGCGGCAACGCGGGGCGGGGACCGAGGAGGGGACCGGGAAGGGGAGCGAGGGAAGCTCGGTGCTGGTGGCGATGGGGAGAGAAGCGGAGGGTGGCCGCGGGTTGCGGAGGCCGAGCCCCCCCCCCCCCCCCCCCCCCCCGCCGCCCGGGGGGACGGGGGGGGGGGGGGGGGGGCCCCGGGCGCCCCCCCCCCCCCCCGGCCGGGCCCGCGGGGGGGGGCGCGGCCCCCCCGCCGC
>JANHGL010020234.1:0-38864 GCA_024611195.1 Ceyx melanurus
GCCGTGATCATTAGCTCCTCGTGGGGGGTGGCTGGGGCAGCCCCCGGTTAGGGTTTGGGAGGGGCGCAAAGGGAGTGTGTGTGGAGAAGGAAATATGAATCCCCCTTGTCACCCAGAGCTGCACCTGGAGGGGAGGGCGGGTGCAGCCCTGGGGAGGGCTCCCGCAGGAGAGAATATAGCAAAAATGAGAAATGCATATGAAAAGGTGTCAAAGATAAATGGAAGAGAAAGTGTGAACAAGAGAGAGGAAAGGAAGAGGGAAGACAGTGAAAGAGCAAGAAAAAGTGCAACAGAGAACTACGAAGGAGAAGATAGAGCAGAAGAGCAAAAGCAAAGAGAGGTGAAAAAGGCCAAAAAGAGAAACTGCAAAGAGAAAAAGATGGGAGGAGGAGGAGGACAGTCACTCAAGAGCTCCTTAGGCCAGTAAAGGGGTCCAACAGTTTGGTTTGGCCTAGCTGGCCTCAAGTGGTAAAGGACAGGTAGAGGTGCACATAGGTACCCATGGACCCTGGCCACAGAAGAGCTCTGAGGGCAGCAGAGCTGGCCGTGAGGGGCAGGGTCCTGTGGGCCAAGAAAGGCCGCTGCTTCGTCCTGGTGGCTGAAGCCTGGGCTCCAAGCTGCCACAGCCAGCCCAGAATTTCCATCCCCCGCCCCGATCTAGGGAAAGAACATTTGATGCCATCAAAGGGCTCCAGATTGAAAACAGATGTGTTTCCCCGAGCCTCTCCATGCATTTAATTAAGGCACAGGCATGGAGGAGACATTTTCATCATTAGTTAGCTTTTGGGACCACCTCCCCCCAGTTTACCCTTTGCAGTCTCAAAAGACCCAAATGAGCGTGGCCGGGCTGCAGGTCTCTGCTGTTCCTGTCTTGGGTGTAAGCAAAGCTGGTAAGCACAGGCTGGAAAGGACAGAAAAAGACCTGGAGTAGGGCTGCATGTGAGTGCAGAAATAAGTACTTGTATACACACCCAAAGTGCTGTATGTGCATCTATGTACACTGCAGTGTGTGCCTCATTGCGTACTGATGTGGTCCTTTTTCTGCATGAGTGTGATGTTCTGCAGTATGTACCCATGTGTGGGATGAGGAAGAAGCTGTGTCTCCACATGGGTGTGTGAGGCTGTATCTGGCTGGCTTTTGTACACTGGCATCTTGTAATCTGGCTCTAAGGGTCTCCAGGTTTATGCATAGCAGGGTGAGCACATGTATATACTTCCATTCTCTGAGGAAATTATCCATGGGGGCTTCACTGCACATGAAACACCCTTTTCTCTGACTTTCCCAGATACTTGGCTGCCTTTCTTGGCGAGCTGAGCATTACCCTCTTTCTCCTTGTTCTCCTTCAAACAGGTGCTGCAACCCACCTGGCTTTCCAAGTGGGAGCTGCGGAGTCCCTTTCCACTGGTGGTAAGGTCTAGACTCAGACCCAGGCAACCTCTGACATGGAGGTGACAGGAGAAGCTACAGAAACCCATTCAAGAGCTCTCTATGCCACCCTCACTGATATCCTCATTGACATCCCTAGTAAGAAATATTTATCCTTAGATCTCCCCATGTCTAAGGCCATCCTTCAGACAATTCTCCCACACACACCTGGGGTTTTGGTCTTCAGTCCAGCAGCAGCAGATGTCCTGGAAAGATGGTGGGTCATCAATGCATCAGTTGACCTGAATGCAGGTCAATGCTGTGGGTGACCACATCAATACATGTGTATCTGCTACAAAGGAAGAGTCTCACCTGCAAGACAATAAAGGGACAGAGCTCCAAGACCAGCTACTGTGGCTTTACCCTGAAGTGATCTATGGGTGCTCCCCATACCTACAGCAACTTAGGATGCCAGATTCACATCCTGGAAGTGGCCTGAACATCTCCTTTGCCAGATGTGTCCTGAAACACACCTGGATTTCTCTGACTGGGTGAGAGAGCTCTGCTGAGGGACAAGATGAATCTAAGGGAAATCCAAGTAAGTCAGTCACACAAGAATAAACTGATGGACCAAAGTGGCCTACAAAGATCACAATCAAAAGATAAATAGAAAAGAATCAGAAAGATGAGGTGAGAGAAGGGATGAATGGCATGCTCTTTAAGCTGCTGGGTGAGCAAGTCAAGGGGTCCAATGGCACTGCATAGCTGCAGATCTCAGCCTGCCTCTAAAACAGTAGAACTATCTCTACAGGACATGCATGAAGCATCGCTTCATGAGCTGCTTCCCTTAACTTGATTCAAAGTTAGACATCTTCGGATTAGAGTCCAGGCAGATGCTATCACCTTACCTTAATGTTCAAGGGTTATTTCCTTCATCTTCTCCCCCTCTAGCCAACAACGCCAAAGGCAGAAGAGGACGGGCATTTGCCACTCAGACACATCAGTTTCTTCCCATGTGATTGTCCAATAGCCAGCCCATACCCTCGCTCTAGAGCCTCCAGGAGTTTCTGCAGAATAAACAGCCATAAAATAGGAATGAGCTATACCATGGCCTGCTGTAATCCAAAGATCTCAACACACTTTCTGTTTCAGAAGAAGAAAGTGATGCAAAGGCAGCTTGTCCTCAGTATCAAATCCAAAGCAGAGGTTGTAAGATACCCCAGTTCTCATGACCCTGAGGCTGGGAAGAGCTCCCATGCCACAGATGGCCCATGACAGAAAATGTACATACCATTTTAACATCTCACAGGCCATCAAGTACTTACTTAGACATGCCACTTTACTTAGACATTTCCCACCTCACCGCTGGCCTGGTGTCAGGTTGAACCAGGAGCTCCCATTCCCCCCAGTCCTCCCATCCTACCTTTCCTCTCCAACATACAAATGCCTGCCTGCTCACAACCCCATTTTTCCATCTTCCCAGGTTGTCCAGTGAATCATTGTCTCCTGCTTGCATTCCCAGCAAGGCAGGGACCTCTGAGCCCCTGCTGCCAGGTGAGGAGAAAGCTCAAAGGTCCTGAAATAGCCAGAAACCTGATAGATAAAGCCCCCACAGCTGAAAGGTCAAGCCTCCACTGTAGGCAGCAGCCAGACCCTCATTTGGCCCTTCCTGCTCCTAAAAGTGGTTTACCTTTTTGAAGGACATCAGTGAGACTCACCAGCTGGAGCCCTTCTTGAAACCTGTCTCCTACTCTGTTACCATATCAGATGCTCAGAAAAGGTGAAAACCACAAACTCTCCCATTCTCCCTCCCCCCGCTGCATATCCAGAAGGGAAAAAGGAAAAACCTGCACTTCTGCAGTTGCCCCGCCTATTTACTTCTGCTTCTTTTTTTTTTTTTTTTTTTTTTTTTTTTTAATTCTCATAGTGAAGTACATGCTCAATCTGCAGGATCAGTGAGAAAACGTCTAATGAGTATTTGCTTCAGTTCCTGAAATTTCCCATTAAATGCAGCATTGTCAGCTCCTGTGGTTCTAAGCTCCAATATACAGGCAACTCAAGTATGCCTTCAATAACATTCCCCTCACCTTCACATCTGCCTGAACTGAGGCTTCCTAGAACCTCAGTTCTGGTGCATCAAACAGAACAACCTTCCAAAGGCTCTTGCATCCACCAAGAAATACTGAGGGGAGATGAGCAGTCAGGCAGCAGTGGCATCCTCAGGGCAGCTCACAACCCTTGTAGTTGCTATCTGTGCGAAGGCAGCAAGCACTGAAAAATCCAAGCCTTCACCTACTCTGCACCCACATTCAGCTCTTCTAGACTGACCACCACAAATCATGCTTTTCACAGCACAGAATACCTACTTGTCTCAGCTGCCCTAAATATGTTCTCTTCTAGATAAGTTAAAAAAAAAAAAAATCAACAAATTCAACAGGCAGAAGAACCTGTGGAGTCTGTGACACACCGGTGTGGATTCTCAGATGTCTAATAAAATCATGGCACTCAAAGAATTTTGCTCAGTGAGGGAAAGTAGTTTGGGTCTCTCTTCTCTACAACATTTTCATGAAACTTGCCAGCAGGTTAAGTTTTAGAGACCTTTTTTGGCCTGTCAAATTGGTTTCACCCTAGCAGTTAAAAAATAATATTGCAGGAGGGCAGCAGGGAGAAGGAGGGTTCAGGGCTGGTACCATTGCACAGGCTCATGCCTTTAGGAAACCTGACCAAAATGCACATGCACAATTACCATTCTGCTTCTCAGCCTTACTTGTGCAAGGTGCTCAGCTACTCCAAGACATGCCCTCCAACACTGCTCTCCTGAAGACCTTGGTAGGGTGTGAGCAGTTTAGACAGGTGATTCAGAGGAACAAGAGGACACAAATGATGCTTATGTGTCTCCTAGGCCCCTAGCAGCAGCTACTTTGGAGAGGGTGCTCAGAGATAGACCCAAGAACATCAGCCACAGCTCCATTGGAGCTGATGAGAGGTGTTGAATCAGGACATTTCTCTGCTGCTGGCAGCTTCTCAGGCATGTCCTGGTCCTGCAATTGCCCAGCCCAGCAGTATCTCCACTGCTGGACTGTTACTGGTGCTTGGGTGCTGGGGAGCCAAATCAGAAATCTTCTTCCCTGGGAAGTTTCCTCCCATCACCCTGTCACACTGAGTCACTGAAATGTCTGTTTCAAACCTCTTTGCATTGCTCTGCCCAGGTCTAGATGACAACTACTCTGAGATGGAGACAGAGAGCACCTGCAGGCACATGTGTGTGCATATATGTGTATCCCTTACACATATCTGTGAGTGTTAAGGGGTTGTGCACATTCGAGTCTGGAGCCAGAGCTCTTCCCTACAAACTCCTGATGTACACTTGGCCAGACTCCCCTCTTTTCTTCCTTTAATCCCCATATAGAGGTACATTATGAGATCTGTGGGGATCAGGTAGTCATTTCAAGCTGTAAACTCAACATCAGGGTTTCTTTTAATCCCAAACATCTTGATATCATCTGGAAATGCCATGAGCAGTTTATAATTAGAGTTTAGCATGCAGATTAATACCAGCAGCTCCAGGGTGATCAGACCATCAGAGTCTAATCAAAGCTTAAATGGGGCAGCAATTTAAAATTGACATTTATTATTCCTCTGCATAGTATTTTTTGAACCAGGGGGTGAATTCACATCACACACAATCATTCCTGAATGTGCTATCACATCTCCAGTCAGGGCGAGGTGGCTTGTAACTGGTTCTTGGGGTGATAAATATGAGGCGTTGGGAACTTATTTAGGAATATCACAGTATTAACACGGTACAAGATTTAGAACCCAAGTCAGGAGAGCACTTGCACACATGCACAATGCATGGGTCTCTGGCCCCACACGGATGGTGGGGCAAGGCCATGCACTTACAGGTTTTTTGCTGGTTACCAGTTGTAATGAGAGATGTGATCCTAGCACACCAGCTAAGGATTTCTCTGTTTGCCATCTTCTCTGGACATGTGTGGGAGGGGGTAAGGAAGTATGTGAAGCTATGTGGTATCCAAGGTGGGGATAAAATCACCTCACAGCAAACAGAACCATCACAGCAACTGGCACCACATACCAGGCTTGGTGGCATGGTCAACTAAGGACTCGGGAAGGAGTCCTGGGCCAAATGCAGCCAGGGTAATCTCCTCCTGAATGACACTTCTGTCAAGACTCTTCTAGATGGCCTCTGGGAGTACCTTCAAATCTCAGAGCTTTGATTTTCAAAGTAGGGTCAGCTAGGCTGTCCGTGCAGCACCTGGGTTGGAGTTTTCACTAGCAGGACTCCTACTATCTTTTCGATCAGACCTCTTGCCATGCAGTTAGGACTGGAGTACTTCCCTTCCCTTGTCATTTATAAAACACAAGTGGAGGAGGGGGCTAGGAGAGTGGAAATTCCTTCATCAGTTTATCTGTGCAAGTCTCAGTTTTTAGATTTCAAAATAGTTTCAACAGTTGTCACTTAGTTTTCAATAAAAATGACAAGCACATTAACCAGCTAGCAATCGCCAATAACTGGTTTCTTATTTTCTTTTTCTATTAGCTTTCCACCAAGAGGAAGAGGGGCTATGAGGCAGGGAACGTCCTCATCTCCAGCCTGAATGGTCAGTGGATCTGAGCTGGAGTTCAGGTCTCTGCTTCCCTGGCTTTACTCTTGCTGGGGATGCCCATGTGGCTGTCAGCTCTGCCTCTGGCCCCAGAGGCTGTCTCTGTGGAAGGTGTGTGTCAGCACTGCCCTGAGATGATCCCAAGGATCAGCACTGTGTCTGAAATGGATGGAGCAGATGACACACATCATGGCCTCTCAAGACAAAGTAAGACAGGGGTCTGTGGTTTCCACCATCAAACTGCAGAAGTATCAGCACAAACATCTCCCCACCATGGCTTTGCTCCAGTGGCCAGGAGCCACGTGAGCACAGGGTGACAGGACACAGTCCTGCAGATGGACAGTGCCTGCCTTCATCACACTGAACCTGATCTATCCCCTTCAAGGATTTCAGAGGGGTTACCTGACGATGAGCCAGGACTCTGCCTAGTCAGAAACCACGTTGTCAGTTTGCCTACCATGGTTACCTGTGGGTACTGAGATGGCCACCAGGAACTGGCTAAACAGCCAGTCAAGCTAAATTAGGGCTAAGCTGTGTGTTCTCAGGGGCTCAGATTTAAGCTGTCTCCAGAGCTGGCTGCGTAAGGACTCACAGGTTTGGATAAGCCAACCGTTTAACCAGGGTTTTATTACCAGGCAGGGTAACAAAAGCACTCAGAGGTCACCTGGGAACTTTAATCAGCACCGAGCGTCACTGGATAGCAGGCTTGGTGGAAGGAGGGCAGGGCCCAGGGCATGCAAATAAATAAATAGACATATTGAAACCACCTCCATTCTTCCTCTCTCTGCTTCTCCATGCACATTATAACAATCTCTGCTCTTTACAATCAGATGTTCAAATGGCCCTAATTTCCCCAGAAGAAATGGCAAAATCTGCAAATTAAGCTGAGAATTTTATCCACAATGTTTAGTGGTTGGTTTGTTGGGGTTTTTTTTGTTTTGTTTTGTTAGATTTTTTTTGTTTTGTCTTGGTTTGGTTTGGTTTGGGTTTTTTTCATATCCCTCACTGCTGGAGATGAAAGTTCAGTCTGCTGCACTCCTCTTGGGCTGGATATCAGATATCCCTAATCCTAGAGAGAGAAAGCGTCCCACCAGATTCTCTCCCTTGCAGGAAAGGGAAAAAAAAAAAAAAAAGAAAAAAAGAAAAAAAACCTCCCATAATCAGAGTCTGGGCAGACAAATTGGCACCACTGTTTTTGTCTTTTGTCCCCCTGCCCCCCTTTCTGGAAGAGAACTAACCCTTCAGAGCACAGTCACAACTCACAAATATTTGTAGGTATTATATTGCAAAGGAAAGTAACTGTTAAAAGCTTCATCCCTCTCCCATGGAAAGCAGCTTTATGCACATCCATAAATCTCCTTTGTAAGTGGTCATTAAAACTGCGTTTGTTTAATTTTATTTTTTTTTTAATCTCATTTAAACACTTTTTCTCATCTTGCAAATGAATGATGTCATTGGCAGACCCAGTAATAAACTGAAAAAAAAGTCAACTTTCTAATGTTTTGGGGGCTCTCTCAAAAAGCAAACATTTCAATACCATTCTGCTAATCCAGCCAAATACTTAAGCATGTGCTTAACAACCAACTTGTATTTAAGTGTCTTGCTCCCATGAGGACATCTGCCCACACTCATCTTCGTGCACAAAGGATGTACTTCAGTTGAGGAAAGTGTTTAAGCTGTTGCAGCATGAGGTTCCCTGGGCCTGGCTGCTGAGCTGTTGAACTACTCATTTCACAGGCAACACATCATGATGTGGGTGCCCTGACCCACTTGCCGATGACCACTTGCTGATGGTCACTGGTCATCCCTCTCCTGCAATCTTGAGACTGATGTCCTCAGGGTTTTCTGCATTTCTGCTTTCTAACAGTGAAGCTCACCTCTTCTTTTTGCAAAGTGTTCAACAGACAAGGCTTTCCCCATATGCCATAAAGCACAATCATCACTAACCTTCCCGGGTCTTTGCTTCACAGATATGCCTTCGACACCTAAAACACTGAGTGACAAGCTCCTTATGGATACTGGTGGTGTTTGGTTTGGGTGTGTGGCTGGGGTTTTTAGATTCATTGGTTTTTGGTTTGGTTTTTTTTTTTTTTTGGAAGCTGTTTTAATGAAGTGGAAGCAAAACCAAATAACAGGCTACTCAAATGGGGAAAACTAAATGCAAAACTTGAAAATGAATAATTGGCATGGTTTTAATTAAAAAGCGGTTAACTGTTTCTGTTTCAGGGTGAAGAGCATGAGTTTGGGTTGACACCATCTGAACCCTGGAAAGAGCACGTTAAGCTGTTCACCATGCTGTGGGTTAACAAAATGGGAAATAAATACATCCCAGCCACTTGGAAAACTAAACCATCTTTAGGGCTCAGCTGTAAACTTTCTTCAGCAATTTATTAGAGTTCCAGAAAACACTTGTTGAGTAGCCTTGGCCTGTAATAAATATCAGTCCTTGTTTGTTTGTTTTTGTAATGGGAACAAAACCACATCTTTTTCTTTCTAAAGTGGATAATTTAATTACATGGCAAGAAAAACATTCATTGTCCAGAATACCCAGAGAAGATTGCCACAGACTTTGCAGTTCAGTGGAGAGAGAAGGGGAAGCAGGGCCAGCTGATACCCAGAATCAGTTTCAGGGAAGATTTCCTTGTTGGCATGTTCACTTAGGCTAGAGATTATGGTAGTGCTGGGATTGTCATTACAAACAGGAGGTGGAGACAAGTAGCTCTGCGTAAGGCAGTTCTTACCCCAAAGAACGTGAAGCATCAGACAGACAGGGCAGACGTGAACACAAATTAACAAGGGACAGTGTTCAGGCCACACAGCAGGTTTGAGGTGGCAGGAGGAGCTGACCTCCAGCCCTCTGTTCTCAGCCTGTTGTATTTTTCTCCAGAAAATGCAAACCCCAGATTTCCACCTCTGCTGTCTGCAAGGAACCTGTTGTGTCCATGAGTCAGCCCCACTCCAGGAGTCCTGTTCAGCTGCTTGATGACACGTTCTGCATGCCTGGTAGAGGCCTCTTTCAGACCAGTTCCAGTAAAATGGGTGTTGTTTGAAGGCAGAAAACCACCTCTGTCTTGTATTTCATATCTGATCTCACACTCAGTCTCAAACATAGCTCCAGTCCAAAAATGTCAGTTTTCTTCTAAAGGCTGAAATGCTTCAACATCTCTTGCTCTGTAGCCTGTCAGCCCTTCTGCAGGGACTTGTCCTGGTCTCAATGGTAGGAGGCAGATAGAGGTGATGATCACAAGTATGTCTGGAGGCGACACCCCATAAGAACAGGGAGTGCTTGGTAGCATCCATCCTCTTCTGTGCCCCCATTATTGGGAACCTACCTTGAAGACAGAGAAACAGGAGTTGATCCTTTAAAATCAGTTTTTCTTGGTTTGGTTCACCCACCCTCTGCAGGCAGCCTGGCTCTAGGTTTAATGCTTGAAAAGTCTCTGAGATTAAATAGCTGATGGGGGTACTATCAGATAAGCAATTAAGCAGTGCGCTTTCCCTGGGACAGCCCAGCAATTATGGTCAGCAATAAAGAAATCTGACGGTTGTCAAAACACAGACCTTCATTCCTCCAAGCTCTTCTTGAGGGGCAAAATTAGTATGCTGATGTGATTAAAGCCACATTCGGCTTTGCGACAGGAGAGCCAAATGCACCCAGATAACTCCTCCAAAGCCAGCTGCTTGAAACCAAGGTGTTGGTTACCTGATTTGTAGCCAACCAAGTAGAAATCAACCATTCCTGTCCACATAGCTACATCACGCCATTAAACAGCCAAACACTCTTCTCTTACATGTCTTTGAGGGAGATTAAATCCATATGGTCCAGAGAGTGAGCGCAAGCTAGGGATGGAAGGAAGGACAGAAAGAGCATTTCTTCAGGACAGAAGACAATGGAAACATTTCCACTGATTCCAATAGGTTCTGAATCTGCGGCTGCAACCAATTTTCCTCCTAAATGGACTTCCATATGTCTAAAAAAGTCTCACAAGTGCTGGAATTTGTTACAGAACAAACCTGTACTTTATTACTCTGCTCTCCGACACTGAGTGTTTCTCCCTTTAAATTCCTTGGTCAGTTATTTCCAGGCTTCAGGGTTCCTTTTGAGAAATGCATTCACTTCTAAAGCAAAAATTTTCCACAAAACAGGGAAAAACCTCTCCCCCTCAGCCTCCAGATTTCACTTTGCTTTGCTGGAAACTTGTATCTTTAGTTTCATCAGAAAAATAAGTGCCTCTATGTGCAGAGGAAAGTAGAGGGAGAAAATTAAGTTCACCAGACCTGAAACCTTCTCTACTTTGTTTCTGCTGAAATGCAGATACATGGGCAAAAGCCTAGCACAGCTGATAGCTGATTTTTCACCAGAAATTTGCCATTTTCCATACAGAAGAGATTTTATTTCGTCCTCTTTGTGACGGGCATCTTTAAAGATTTTTGTATCCCTTCTTTCATAAAATAAAAATTAAAATTGGCAGAAATTGACGTTTTAGTTTTCATGAGAAACTGTTTTGTAGGGAGAGACACTTTCCTGCCCATGATACCCATGCTACGTAGTACATTTAAAGGGATATTGGAACCCATGTACCATTTTCAATAGCAGTTTAGGCACTACAAGGGATGCTTGCATGACCAGCTTCATATCCATATTCCTGTACTAACCTTAAAGATTAAGCAGTTACATACCTTTTATCTCATCCTGAGGTGTCAATGAAAGCCAGGCTTTCTACAGTATCTCGAAATACAGCTTAAGTTTGATTACATTCCTAACACCTAATAGAATTTTTTAGAACTTACTCCTAATGCTATACTGAAATGGCCATAAACATAATAATTTTCATATTCATCTATCTAAGTTTGCAAGAATGAAAAACAGGAAGAAAGTTTCAAAGCAACTCCTGCAAGGAACATCCTTAAGGCCCTGTTTCATTCACAATTTTAAGAAGTTTCTAAGCTTCCAGAATATTTTTTAGTTGATGTTAACTTTACTTTAAGGGTGTTCTTTCAAAATGAAATCTCAAAACATTTCATTAAAAAACAAAGCCAAAGTGCTTGGATTTTTTTTTTCTTCCTTTGCCAGAACAGTTCTTCAAGCTGATGTGAATTCACAAACAATTTCAGCCAACCTAAAGCACAAGTTTTGGCAAACAATTTTCTTAAAAAAACAAACAAACAAATAAATAAATAAATAGCCCAGTTCAAAGAATAGGGAAAAAGTCCTTCCATGATTTTAAGTGCTCAGACTGAACAATGATATCATATTTGCCCTGATGATAGAAAAAGAGAAATAAATTTTACTTATTACTTTACACATATATTTATACATATCTGAAATTTATATACACATACATACACACACATCTCTTTCCGTCCAACATGAATGTTTTCAACACAGAAAAAGTAAAGAGAAGAGATTTAGTGCTGATTAGAACAAAAGTTGCACTGTACCTTACAGATTTCAGCATGTCTCATTAAAACTGGGCTTGAAATATACATATCCTTTAATAAATAAAGCTTAAGGTACATAAACACTGCAGCGGATATAAATTATTTTAACCAAGGTATGTAGGAAAAAAAAAATTACTGGAACACCATGATCCAGGGCATTTTACAGTAAATTGGACTTCATCAGTGGTTTTGCATTTTTATTTGATTTTGGAGTTCCTCCACTAAAGCTGTAAGTTTTGTAGAGTTTATTTCACACCTTGTAATTGAAAATGTTACACTCCATTGAAATTCCTCCCCAAAAATGGACCTGAGTAATTAATGTTTTTGGGTTCAACGTTCATTATATCCCACTAGTGTGAAAATTCATAAAAATAAGACATAGGATTAGGAGCTTAACAGCCTCACACATTTGCAGAGCTGCCGCATTGGCAAATATTTCTCTGCCCTTTCAGAGCAGAGAGCTCTCCTGACTGCTCTTATTTGTTACATTGGATCATCCGAGTCATTGGAAAGTGCCTGAAAAGAAACCTCATATCTAATGTTCATATTTTTTTTCTTGGAAGCAGATAAATAAAAGGGGTTTGGGCCATTTCTTTGCACGCTCTACTATTTTATTTGTTTGATGGCAGAATGTGCTTTTAATTCCTCATGGAGACAATGGGAATTTTGGCCCCTTGCAGCAAGGGGACTCCAGATGCCCTTAGAAAGGAAGCAGGACCTGGGTTTTGATTACTGAGAGTTGAATCGCTTCCTTTATGAAATCGGCCTGGGTTCTCCTCCCTCGTTCCACGGAGGCGGAACAGCTCCGGGCTGAATCACAGGCTCCATTTGCCCTCAGCAGATTCATAGATATAGCGGGTAAATTTGTGCTGGGAACAGTAACTTTGACCAGAGTTTAATTTCAGAAGGACATAAACCATTCACAAAGTTGGGCTGAATTTGACAAGCACCTTTTGCCAAAAAAACAAACACAACCAACAAGCGCAATACAGGAGGCTCTTTTTCAAACTTCAAAACATTTCATTCCAAAGTGTTTTCAAAGCAAAGTGGTTGACTTCATGTAGGTGTTTCTGAAATGGGCCGTTTGGAGGTTTTATTGAAAAATCTGACTTGAGAAAAAAAAGAAATTAACTGTAAAATGGAACATTATGTTTCGGATCAAACACTGTGTCCTAAGTTCACTCAGTATTTCTAGTTTATTTTATCTTTTTTTTTTTTCTTTTTTTTTTAAAACCTTCTTGATTCAAAACAAACAGAATTGCTTCACTCCCTGGTCCCCTCCCCCAGGTATCTGAATCTGACCACAGTATAAAGCATTCTTTATTCACCTAGGTCGGGTCGCATTCGCCCCAGGACATGGCTGGCCAGAAACACTAAGGAGTGGATCAGCAGAGCTCTTCCTGCAGTTCTGGCTACTCAGTTTCCTTCTAAACCAGACAACACCTATTGTGCTTAGATCCCTTCCAGATCTGAAGGACTCATCAAGGCTCCCTCTATAGCTGACAGTCAGAAATTCCATGCCAAGATCCTTAGGACAAACCATAAACTGAACATGCCACTTGATTTTAGAGGGAACCAAGTGCTCAGAGATATCTTAAGTGAGGAGATGTAGTGTCCACAGAAGAAATTATCACTGGAAATTGCTGTTTTCATTACTGCATGGGGCTGTGGAAAGGAAAACCATTGTCCAAGATAGATCCACTGTTGCATCTGTCCTGGAAATTAATTTGTCAGCAGCAGCTGGGAGAAATACATCAGCATTCAAGTTCTTTGCTGCCTTCTGATGTTTAAGGCATTACCTTTCTTCCAAGCACTTTTTGGACATAAGACAACTAATAATCTCTGATCCAAGGAAGGCTTTTCAGGAAGTTCTCCAAAGAAGAGTATATCAGGAAAAAAAAGGGCCCGTTTCATTTTCCTCCCTACATTTTTAAGCAATATAATTAATATAACTGGTTTAGCATCCTAAATGAGGTCTACATATCTTAACCCATGAACAGCGCTTCTAACTGAATAGAGCTGGCACATTCTTTAAAAATAAATAAAAACTCATACCTTCTTTGAGCTTATTGAAAGAAGCTCCTACCCCCTACCAAGGTCCTACCAAGAAGCTGTGGTGAAACCTCCCTTTGCTCTCCAGCCCTAGAGAGTTATTTCAGGGTTAGAGCAAGGAATCTTTGCACCAAAAGGATGAGGGGATTCTAAGGAAACATCAGGCCTTCTCAGATGGGTGAAAACTGGGAGATCTCTCAGTGAAGTTATTCTTTAGTTCAATCAAAAAATCTGTCATCACATACTCAGGCTGGTGAAGAGGTGATAAAATAATTCATCTTTGGGACGTAGAGTGGCTCTCAAATTCAAATCAGAGGGAAAGGGAGACAGTTTGTTTTCAAAGGTAGTTAGGCTCTAAGCAAGGGTTATGACTTACTACTTTAGTGTAACTGCAAATGGAGCATTTCTGAATTTGAATATAGCAATGATCAACCTTCATACTTTTCTTATGAACTTACCTTAGCTCTGTCCTTTCGTGAGGACAACACCATGAATCACGGTGCTATTGCCCATGAAATTATCTGGTACTTTGCTTGCTCTGAAGATATCTAAATAAGTTGCTGCACAAGCATGAAGATGAGTCACTGATGTCTGGATTAGTGTTGGAAATTCAGGGCAGATCTGAGCAAGTTTTGGATGCTTTCCACCATGCATATTTCACTCCAGGTCTCACTGCAGAGCCTGCTGTGCAAATGTTTTAAAGGGTAATGCAGAGAAAGGGCTGGGCCTTGGGAAAAGGAAAAAACATTCTCCTCAAACACAATTAATAGCATAAGACGACCCAGGTTTAAACTGCAGCAGTGGAGTTTTTGGTTAGACCTTGGAGGAAAATACTGCTGAGAGACAGATTCTCCATCACTGTAGGATGCAGAAACTATTGGATAATTATCTGTGAGGACAGAGAGGATGGACTTGGCTGCAGCTATGAGTTAGAAGACATCTTGAGATCTTTTGCAGTTCTGTCATTGCAGAACAGGAGGTCACTCTACCTGCACCTTATTCTTCTTTGGAAGGTGCACCTTAAAAAGACAGTCTATAGGTCAAGTCCACACACAGCAGCTACTGAAGTAGCAATCTAAGAAATAAAACTAATATAACCTTTCAGCAGGACCAGAGCTCACGTTTCTGCAGGGAAACATCCCCACCAGCACCACACTTACTTATACAGTTAAGCAGTACTGAAAGAGAAAATTCTGTTTGAAGGTACCCAGGAGAGAATGCTGTGGCCCCATGCAGCAAAACACTGCAGCAGTGTATGCCACTCTGCTGAGGCAAATTTATCCTCTGAATTGTTATGGGGTAACTTTAGTCCAGCAGAATTCATGCCAGATGGGGTATCATATATCTTCCTGCAGCCAGTGCAAAACACAAAGCCAATATAAACACCATATAGAATGTTCTAGCTAATTCAACACAAAGCAACAGTGTGCACACACCTGAGCTGGATCACATTTGTCCTGCCAGGTGATTTTGCAAGGCTCAGACTGAGTGCTAATGATGTGGAATCTTAGCCCCATCTATTGCTCTGACGAGATTTCATCTAAAGTTTCCTGCTTAAAAACACCCTCAAGTCAGTTCATGCTCACCTGCTGCATTCAGAGATACTAATAATAACATCCCGACAAGTTATTTGTGATGAGTTTTTCCTCCTTCAAGCAATCAGGCCTACAAACAAAGCCTGTAGGGAAATGGATTTATGCCTCTTAGTAAAGATGCAAGAAAGAACCTTGATGTTCAGCACCACTACTGAAAACCACCCATCAGAAGAGTCTCTCCCAGCTGTCAGCTCTGAGCAGTGTATGAGATAAGCAGCCCTTGATCTGCTCTTGGCAATAGACCCCATACATAGTCAGTTGTCCAGGCTAATGGAGCAATGATTTAAGTCAGGTGCCCACTAACCCGAGGCTCTACATCATGCAGTACACAAATTTAGCACACCTTAAGTGCCCAGGGATAGGCTCTATCAGGCCTTTCTTCCAACTTCTGCTACAGACAACACACATGCCCTACATGTTCCATCAGCTCTGCTGACCACCTTGCAGTGATCTACTCACGATAGGACTCAACCTACAAGATGTATCAAGGCAGCTTTGTCCTATAAATATATGCTCTTGTGTCTTCTGAGAGAACATTCCTCTTCAGCTGGGATGAGGGCCAGCTCCTGGTACCCTCACTGCCACAGGCAAATCTGCTGCCTTCTTGTAACCCAGCTAGGATAGCAGTGATGGGTTCACCTCCACTTTGGAATGGATGCCACAACTTACCTTAAACACCCCAACAGGCTTGGCATGCAAGTGAAGCCAGGCCCATCTTCCCTTCCGCTCTAACCTGTATCTCCAACCATACAGGAAAATTGTCCATGGCCTTCGCACTCTATTGTGCCCCAATTCTGCAGAGCCCAAAGATTTGGGGTTAACACTAGAGACTGTCAGCTTGGCTCTTGGCCATGAGACCAAGGAATAATCTAGAGATGACACAGCCCCATCTCCTGAAGGCAGTCGAAAGACTGCCTTGATGAAGTTAATACAGCAGCAAAGTGGCAGTGGCGGTAGTGGTGGCAGTGGCCATGGCATGCTAACCCCACCTTACACAGGAACACGTCCCAAAGGCACAGTTGTAAATGCCAAGGGCTTGCACAAAAACCAAGCAGCCTCTCATTTCAGGGTTAGCTGGTCATTTCTACCACAGAAACTCCTGTGTCAGCACCTGTAAGCATTTAACATTCTCAAATTTTCTTGTATTTGTTGTATCTGCCTTCTGGTTTTTTTGAGCCTTTATGTCAGATGGTGCTGAGTTTTCAAGCTTTTCTTCACAGGCATAAGCCACCAGGTGAGCCACAGTGTGAACAGCCAGCCAAAACTCTGGAGATGTGATGTAAGCAGATAGGGTGTGGGGAGAAAGCCTTAGAAGGGAAAGGAAAGATCTGGTTGCAAGAGGACCCTGAGAAAATATCTAAACTGAGAGTTTGATAATACTGAAAGGATAGAGAGGAAGGAAAATTTCAGAGGAGAAGGAGTACCGTCAAGCCCTGCTTTATACCAAGGCTGTGTCTAAACAGAACACCTACCTGTCTGAGCATGGGGTGACCCCAGAGGAGATACCCAGGCAGACATGCTGGAGGATTGTGTGGCTGGTTTCCATCAGGGCTTGAGAAGCAGCCCCATATCCAAAACGAGGGGGCACAAATTTTGCAGAGGAGCCTGGAGAGGTACTGTCAGTGCATTGCTTTTAAGGACATAGATGTGACAGGATGCTTAGTACCTTTTCTTTCTGATAACCACAATAGCTGGGAAAAGCAAAGAGGAGAAACTCTAAGAAATGTCAGCTGTTCTTCAGGTCCAAAGCAGAAGCAGAAATCTTCAAGGCCAAGGACTGGGAAACAAAAGCTCTGAGTTGAATCAGTGGTGTACCAGTCAGCTCTGTAAGGGAAGCCAAGTTTCTACCTTGCATGGATTCCCTGTGCTCTGGTGTGCAGCTGAGCCCCTGCCGTCCACATGGTGGATGTTTTAGTGCCTGGCTCTTTTTAACTGGCACATGTTAAGAGCTTTGAATTAACAGGTGCATAAAAACTGTCAAAAAACACTTAGCTCTCAAGACAGTCTGTCGGTTGTATTAAAAATATGGTTTTATGTAACCACATTCTCTCAACACTTGCTGGGTATTACTGCATGGGAAAGTCACTCGCCCTTTTCAAATGAAAGCAGCGATGTTTCAAATCTTCCACAGAAAAAGAAAAAAAGAAATGAGAAAGGCTACAGTTGCTCTGATCTTGCCAGGGATTTGCTCCTGTTTTTCACACTAAAGGCAGATTTCTTACAGAAAAATAGGACTGGTCTAAAGCTCCAGACTAGAGAAAAGCACCCCAGCAAGCCAAATGGCTGGTGTATTGCAGCCTTACTGAGTCGGAAATGAAGGATTTTTGACAACTGAGTGGGAAGATGTCTCACTGTCTGATTGAGGAAACATCACTCTCTGTAAGCATGGTGCGTGATGGAAAAAAAAATAAATCAGTTTACCAGAGATTTAGAGCTAGAAAAAAAAAAAAAGTATTCTTTGTGCCCATATTTCATAAGATGTTTAGAAATGCTTTTAGTTCTCACTCTCCCCTCAGTCATAAGTCCCAAACATCTGTGATCCCAGAAACCAAAGCATCAGGTTTCCAGAGTGGAGAAAGTTGCAAGTACCAGGTCCAGGAGAATTTTTAAAACTCTCGAAAGCATTTCTGAAATCAGTCCCCTTTTAAATACGTGGCAAATATATTAAAGTGGGTTTTGGATTAAAGTTTTACTGCCTCTTGATAAAAGCCATTCACACCTTTGATGTGTTTGTGGATGGCAGCCATCTCAAATGCCTTCCCCAGCCCTCACCCCCACCAGGAAGTCTCCCCCTGGCTCTCTCCAGGAATGCCCAGAGGGGTTATCAGCTGTCACCTCTCCAGAGGTGACCAACTCCAAACAGCCACCTCTGGGGTCACAGACAAGGTAGGTGAAAGCAGAGATTTCTGAGTGTAAGCGTTTAGGGTGTAATAGTGAACAAGAATAACGCCAAACCCTGTGAAAAGTGGGAAGAAGAGCAGGGACCTGGGCTTCTGAAACTGGCTGTGAGTTTAATCCTACTGAATTTTAATTCCATGAATTAAATCACTTTCAGTGCCATCCCATGCTCATCCACCTTCTGCTCAGCCTGATGGCTCTGTGGAGCTCCGATTATTTGACTACTCTGGAGGACAGATGGGTCCATGAAGTTTCTCAGGAGCTGGTGGAAGAAGGAGCAGAAGCTGGTTGAAGAAAAGAAGAAAACTCATTGTTGGCTTGGGAGGTTTGAGTAATGAAAGATTCCACTGTTCACTGTTGCAGGCAGGTGGGCACAGGAGAGGGACTAGGCCTTGAAAAGCAACTTGTGATTCCTCCCTTTGAAAAGCAGATAGAGATTCATGGATGTCAAAGCCAGAAGGAAGCATCATGAGTGTCCAAGTGCAAATGCCAGGCCAAGGCTTCTCAGGTTCTTCCAGCAACAGCATCACCCACAAGAGACTCACAGAGGGACTGTCACTAACATACCAGATATGCTGAGCAAGTTCAGGAGCAGGAGCCTGCCTGCCTGGCAATGCTGGTTTCCTGTAGAATTGGTTAATGTCAATGAGACTGATGAACACTCCACAGTGTTCAGAGGATGCAGTGAGATGTCATGGAGAAAAGTCCATCACTAAATATTTTAGTTTGATGAGCTCAGAAAACAATTGGTATTTTAGCAGATGGGGGAAAAAAAAAGAGATCTGGAAGCAAAAAGAAAATACTACAGAGAAACAGGCATGACTTTTTAAAAACAGCTGCAGATGTTCTTTATGGAGGACCAGAGAAGCATGTCAGAGAAATGCCAGAATGGACCTAGTTCTTTATTAGCACATCCTCATGCCAAATAGTATCATCTTCTCTGCATGCAATGAAGCTAACCACCAAAACATGGGACCAGATGCAGCTCACATGATAGCAAAGCCAGAGACACAACCTCTAGGACACCACCAGCACTAGATGAAATAATGCAAAATCAGCAAAAGTCATCACCTAAACAGATACAGAACTACTCAAAACGTGACACAGGGTTTTGGGTGATATTTGCAAACCTGATTCAGATCCAAATTAGGAAACTCTGAAGAATATGATGTCTGATTTGGATTAAGCTTTCCTGGGGAGACAGGATCTGTTGTCACTAGAATGGGAACAGTGACTCGAGCCTGCAGACACAGCTGTTTCACTCTACCTAGCCCCTGTTGCAAAGACAGGCAGGGTACTCAGCTTGGATCTCATCACAGGCTCACAGCATGGGTCTCCAGGCAGTCGATAGTTTGTTGCCCAAATAAATTATCTGTGGAATAGCCTATTTGTGACTCTTCAGCCATCCCATACAGAGCCAACAAACACTTCTAGTAGGGTACCCATGCTGGGCTGATGGTTGATGACCTCCTGAGGCTCTGGTAGCACAAAGGGCTACCCTTTGCAAGGAAGAAAGCAAGATAACATGGCTTGCTGAGACACCATCTGCAGGACACTTAGGATACTTTAGTGAAGGAGTTACACCAGCAGTGAACTGCTGCTATCTGCTACCTAGGAATGACTCCCAGGGCTCTCCATGCCTTCAGCTCTCCTAGGAACACAACGGCCCACAGTCATATGAAGGCAAGAATGTCAGCTGCCCTTCAACTACACAGTAGGTAGATGGAGGGATTCTATTTCTGTTGCTACTGGGCCTTTTGACTGCACTGAAGTCAAGGCGTCACTTGATATCAATTGCTAGCAAGACTCCTTATGATATTGCTAAAATTGAAGTTCATGGAGGGACTCTGTTCTACAACCTCCTTTACTGGCTCTTTGAAGGAGGAAGCTGTGTATGTGAAATAACAATGGGGTCTCCTTCCGAACATTTAGGTACTAGTACAGAAACAATATGAGGTCAGCAATTACGCATCTGGAGCTGCTCCTGAGATGTGTCAATGACACTCTAATTGCTGCTGTTCTGTTTTAGAGCCATCACAGTACTTAAGAGTTCCCAAGCCACAGTGAGTTCAGAGCAATGACTTCCCAACAAATGAGCAGACTGAAATCTTGGGCTCCACGCAGCTCTCCATCATCAGGGAACACCCTCAAACAAGAACAAAGAGCCATGACTTCACACCACAGAGAAACGAAACATCATTTGAAGGATCAAATTCAGCATTGGTAACAAGAAAACAAGAGGATCTCACCAGATGATCATGTGTTCAAATACATCATCAGCGCTACCAGTTGCTTCATAGAAAAGCAAGTAATCCTGCTTGGGGAAAATCAATGAGGCCCATCATTCAGGGATTTATTTATGACCTAGGTTTCACTATTATTACTCACAAAACCATTAAGGTTGGTTTGGATGTTTTTGTCTTACTCCAAAGTTCCAATCCTTGAAACCAGACTTGGGGAGGGGTACAGCTTCAGCCTGAGCACAGTCTGGGTGAAGAGTAATTCTGTTCATTCACCATCTTGCCACATCCTTCCTCATCCTGCAAAACGCAAGCAACTGAAGAGATGACCCTAGAACTGAAGGTTTCACACTGCATGATTTATATCCACTTCAATAGCATCACAAGATACAAAATAGGTTCTTCCAGCCATTGGAGTTTCATTCTTCACTGTGATGAGCCACCAAGCTTTTCTCTTTACTGTCTGCTCAGATTGATCCTAGCATTTCACAAGAGGATTGGGCTGAGCTGGGTTTGTGGGTCAACCTGTCCCATATCAATCACCCAGTAGTCTCCAGAGGACCACACAGCCTTTACGTGGTACAGCCCAAGTAAAGGAAGTCATGCATTCACCACCCATCTCTAGAGTACAAATGCAGCACCTGCCCCCACACATGCTTTCCAGTCCCAGATATCCCACTGAATTGCATCCTGCTGCTGCTGCTGGACTTCCTGCATTCATGCCACCACCCAATAGGGCACTGTCCCCATCTTTTGAAGGATGGTGTGGCACAGGGTGCTCAGACTGCCAGAACTTTGCCACATGTAAAGGCTGCTTTACTTACTGCATAAGAGCAATTTCTCCCAGTTATCACCTCTCACACACATGGGCCAGGTGTGAAAACTAGTTTGGGCATTACAACCCATGGCTCAGCTCTAGCTGCGTGGAAAAATAAAATCACTGGCTGATCAGCCAAACAAGCAGGTGGGAGTGGTATGGACAGAGGCAGGAGAGACAAGGTACTAAACCTGCCCAAAGCTCCCAAGCGCCTCATTATACTGATTTATGTTTAGTTAATTGAGAAAATGACTCTAACTACATAATCCAGGCCCTAATTCAGAAAGGCCCAAGCTTTTTATTGTCTCTACCTGCATCTTAAAAGGCATGATTTAAACTCTGTAACTAACAGGCTGCCAAAGGCAAGGATTTGAAGGATCTGATGTGCTATCGTGCTGAGGGGTTGAGGCTTGGCTAACTTCTCTCGTTACTTGGTCTTTCCACACTGACATACAAGTTTGCTGCTGGGACATAAATCAAGGGAAATGATGAAGGAAACCAGTCTCGTGCCCCATCAAAGGAGCCAACACTCTCTTTAATAGGACCATGCAGACAAGCCTAAATAGGACACTTAACAAGCATGTGGTTTCTATAATACCAGCCCACATCTCTACACCCTGTTTGCATGGCCACTGGCAAAACCCTTTGTCTCTTGCATACCACACCTGCTTGTATCCACAGAATTAGAAAAGGGATCATGATACAACACCAAAGTGTTGAGCATACGATTCCTGGGTTGCATTAGGCCTGTAGAAAACATTTGATTTAGCTCTTGGCAACAGCACAAACCCTTGCACAAACATGCACAAGTGGAGCATAGAGACACAAGACACTGTGTCTACACAGGATCTCACAAGAGTACCAAACTCAGTCCAGAACCCAAAGATGATAGAATCATAGGAGTGTCTGGGTTGAAAGGGACTTCTAGAAGTCATCTAATCCAATCCCCCTGCTGAGAGCAGGGACATCTGCAACTAGTGCAGGTTGGTCAGTCTCGTCAAGCCCCACCTTGAATGCCTCCAGGGATGGGGCCTCAACCACCTCCCTGGGCAACCTGTCCCAGTGCTCCACCACTCTCATGGGAAAGAACTTCTTCCTTAAATGCTCAAAGATCACACATGAGGGGCATCTGGTAAACTACCAGGCCTCAGACTGGGACAATCCAGATCACAGGGGTTTTGATACAAGTTCAAACTGACTTTTAGGAACAGAAAGTCTACAGATACTACTGACCTAAGCAGAAAATGCAGAACAGTAAGCGAGGCAATTTGATAGTGCTCTGCATCTTTCTATGGCTCCAGAATTTCCCCTGAATTGTGAGTGTTGCTCTCCCACAGGCAATCCTTTCTAGAATGATCTTAATACACCTGGTCAGGAAACACAGCACGCCCAACCACTAGGCCAGTCACTACTTTTCACTCTTACTAGTTTTGACTCAGTTCAGATAAGATACAGGCTCAAAGGGAAGACTTCATTGCATCATAGAAGATACTAGGAAGAAGAATGGCTGGCAGAGAACTTTAGTCTCTCCCCAGACAGCTACTCTAAGCTGAAACCTCTTGAGAGCCCAACTTCATCTGGCTGGATATACAATCAGATTGGGGACTGTCCAAGTGTTTTACACCATGCACTAGACGTCCATGGGAACCTAAGGCTCAGCCATGACCATCTGCGCTCATTTAAACATTTCTTGACAGAGGAGGGAGCGTTAATCCTGACATCCTGGCCAAACTGCAATGTGAGCAATTATCCTGTGCTTTGTAACAGTCTCAGTGGTATCTGTCAGTGTTTTCCAATTCTTCCTGCGTGATGGCCCAACAGAGAAAAAGCTGCATTGCCACAGGAGAACCCAAGGCCCCTGTGATGAGCCCTGCAGTTACTGTCAGATGTCACACATTGCTCTGCTTTCCCTGCCATGGGTGTTCACACCCAGCATGCTTCACATTCAGACTTCTACCTCTGCCTGCAAGAGGCTCTCATGTAAAAGTCTGCCCACACATTCCTGATCTATGCTGAACTATTTTTTTTCTGAAGAGATACAACACAGTAGCTGAGTGGGCAGCACACCTGCCTTCCACACGCTCCAGTGACACAAAGAGACAAATGCTGTAAGATCCATCAGCTGCTACAAAAGTAGAAACTGCTTTTGCTTGAAGAGCCTCAATTCCAACTGTTCTCTTTCTTTGAAGGAAAAATAAGGAAAAAACCCAACCTTTTAGTTGCACCAAAATAATCTCCTGCATTTCTGACCAGCACACATGTTGTTACAATTATGACTGGACTCTTTGGCTCCGGCACAGGGGGAATGTTAAACCAGCACACTGGCACCCATCAAAACATTTGTGAACTTCCAAAGTGGAACTGACACCACAGTAGTGGTTTATATCACGCGTCAGAGAAAGGCTTCATAACTCAGATCAAACAATTTAACTCTTGAGCTCCCTGCCTAGCCAGAGAGACCAAATGTTAGGCTGCCTACTGTTATTTCATGTGGCTGTTTCATGTGGCTTCCAGCAAGTTCACTCAATTTTGCAAGCTCAGAAGTTAAAGACACAACAGAACTGGCCAGAAACTTCAATGCAGGAAGATAAACTGCTGATTCTAACAATAGTGTCTTCCCTGTCAGGCAGAAACAGCATCAGCACTGTCAGGATGGCATGAGATTTTTTTTCAGTTTTTAAGTAATTTTGCTAGGTATAAGCTTAGTCCCTTCCAGAAAACTCATATTCTTAAGTAATTGTCAAAAAAATGTGGTCTTACCATTTTTTGCCTTTTTTTGGTTTGAGAAGTTCGAACAATAAACTTACCCGTGACAAGGTGCAAATCAGTAGGTCTAGTTTAACCACATTTTAGCCTACCAGAGAACCACAAATTATATGTAAAATGGTACACACATGCTTCCTGTAAATACCATTACAATCTTCTGTCAGATGCTCTCCTGTACATCCCCCAATGCGCTGAATAGAACTGTAATGAGGAACAGACCTATCCAGCAGGACTTAGAATCTCTTGAAGAGCAACTGGGGACAGCTGCAGAAGATGGAAACAAGAATGGTACCATTAAATTATTATTGCACTTACTGGTCTCCAGTTTTGAAAACCATAATCAGGTTGCTACAAGCTGTTCTGCAACTGCAGACAGAGCAAAGGAAGCTGGCCACACTTTCCTCACAATACAAATCTTCAGTTTTTAGGCTGGATTTGCAGGGAATGCAACGTATCAGCAACAGCACAGAAAGCTTCACATGGACCCCAGTGTTACTTTGGAGCTTTCAGATTACAAGCAGCTTCTCTAAGAAAACAGATTTATCCCTCTTTCTCCTGTGTATGGCAGACACCCATAGAGATTTTCCACTGCTGCCATGGGCCACAGTTAGTTGCAAAGATTCCTGCCAAGTTGTGTCCTGCCATGCCTGGAGAAGGCTCCAGGGCGATCTTACAGCCACCTTCCAGTACCTGAAGGGGGCCTACAGAAAGGCTGGAGAGGGGCTGTTTACAAGGGTCTGTAGTGAAAGGACAAGGGCTAATGGGTTTAAATTAGAGATGAGTAGATTTAGACTGGGTATCAGGAGAAGTACATTACCTTGAGGGTGGTGGATCAGTGAATAGGCTCCCCAGGGAGGTGGTTGGGGCACCATCTCTGGAGATATTCAAGGTGAGGATGGACAAGGCTCTGAGCAGCCTGGTCTAGTTAATGGTGTCCCTGCTCACTGCAGGTGGGCTGGACTAGATGACCTTTGGAGGTCCCTTCAAGCCCTAAACATTCTATGATTCTATGTCTGTGCTTCATACATTTTCATATTTTGGAACAGCCTTTTTTGCGGTTCTACTTTCACACAGCCAAAAGTTGGCAAATGACATATCTGATTCTGTCATTTATCACCTCTTGTGGAAAACCAGTCTTGGATACATGTATTAGTATCAGATATCACAACTGAACATCAACACACTGTGTAGAAGATGCACTGATTTATTAACAGAATAAAAATTAAAGGCAGTGATGTGTTTTTCCACTATTAAATCCATAGAGACAATCAGTGTCCCATTTATATATTCCACCTGGAATAGCTTTTGAAAGCTTCAACAGCAAGAAAGTAAACCAGCTGAACTTCTTGTGGGGTACAAACCCCACTGCGGGCAAGAAAATGCATTGAATATTAGATGAAAATGGGCTCCCTTTATATATACTGTGAGGATTATTCATTACAAGATCCCTGGCTAATGATTGGAATTTTGAGGCAACTACAACAGAGAAAAACGTTTTTAATGAAACAGTTTTAATTGTAACAGTCTCTTTCTTGTGTTTCTACTTCGACATGATACATTCTGTAATGTCTTAAACTGTAACCAACCATTTTTGTGAAATCATAGTTGCTGTGATTTCATAGGTAGTGTAATCAGTGCAGAGCTCTGTGTGATCTAGCATTATCTGAAAGAAATGGGAAATATTACAAATGACTTTGCAATTTGCCTCAATATCTGAATTTCCTTTAAATGAGGAAAGACGTATCAGTTACAACAACAATTAAAGTAAGCACTTGAGTTTCGTAAGATAAATACTTCAGCTTCATGGGATTAAAAACTGTTAAAAACTAATCCCTCATGGGTACAAAAGAAGACAACCATCCAATCACAGTTGTCAGGGGACAGAAAGTGTTAAGAAGCAGACCAAGTTGTGATGACTTCTCCTGTAGATCTGTATCTCTCGCACACTGCTTGGACCAGGTATCTATGTTATCAATACGCATAAAGCCTTTGGACAAATCCTACTGTTCTCTTCCAGGTATCTTGTTTCAGGAAGGTACAAAGCTCTGTGAAGAGCTGGGCATCAGAATATGAACGAACCAAAATGATGATACCAGATGGTGAACCCCAAAAGGGAGTCTTGTGAAAAAGAAGAGCCTTTAACATCTGAAAACTATATTAAAGGAACAGAGAAATGAAGTGCGTATTACTGGCACTGCAGAAGCCCAGATATAACATACAGCCCAGAAGCCTGCAGAGAGTCTATCATCCTTTGCTGGCTGGCTTATCTGAATATAGTAGTCATGTAGCAGAACAAGCTGGGGAGTTTCCCAGAGTCACATTCACTGCTTGAGTTTGGTTGTCCATAGTGGAGAGGGATTTGTTACCAGAGTTTTGAGACTGTTCAGAAGTAGAAGCGACAACATGGTCAGCATGCCCAGTCTCCTGCACTGTAACATTGGGAGTGGGGTTTTCCTTGGCTGTCCCAGCTTGACTGTGCCACTGGCTGGCTTGTCTCCCTGCTTCTGCCTCCTGCTGCTGCAGCATCTGCTCCACCTCTATCTCAAGTTCCAGATTTTCCTCATCTGCCTCCACTTCCAGCTGCTGCATTAACTCCTCCAGCTTCCTGGCCTTGCGGAGTTCATTCTGCTGGATGATCGTGCAGAGGTGCTCTGTGAGGTGCTCCTTAAGCTCTGTCTTGTGCTGCAGGTCCACCTTGGCTGCCACGTACTCCGACTCAGCCTTATCATACCGCTTCCTGCAAAAGCATCATCAATCTAGAGGGTTAATTCTCAAAGCACTTCACAATCTGACACATGGACAGATACTTTAAGCAATGCATTATGCCACCTATTTGTGACATGCTGCTACATTAGTAAAGGGAAGAAAAAAAGTATGAACAGATCAAATCATCTCCTCGACACCTCAGCGTCCGCTGCTGCTCTATTGCAAGTCAATTTGCTCATCTGAAATCTACAGACTGAATCACAAACAAGCTTTTTTCACTGCCTGTTTTAAGCAATGCATCACTAGCAGCAGAAACAAACCATCAGGAATTGTAGAGTTTTCACACTTCTAATGAACACTTACCCAGTGAAGTGAAACACTGCAAACCAGTTTTGTGGTTTTTCTAATCTAAACATCCACCTGACAGCTACAGATGTTACAGTGGTGCTATAGACATTTACATTCAGATATAGTCTAGAAGTGCACTCTTCCGGCCACCCATATATATGTTTAGAAAATCGTGAGAAGCACAGATTGACACAACATATGACATCAATAGTGATCACAACTTTTGTGTGGCAACAGATGTAGAATTTTATTGCAAGCGTCCCCCCAACACGCATCTCCTGCCAATTCACACTTCCTGCCATGACAAATGTAGCAAAAAGGAAATATTCCAAATATTTATTGGGGTGAACAGATGCGGGATATCTAGCACAGTAATGGCTGGTGTCCACATTAGTGATGCATCTTCCACTGTACAGATTCAGTGAATCTGTATATTAATTCTGATTTAATAAATAGAAAAATGGATGCAATCTTGCTCATCAGGAAAAGGAACATGAAAAGGCTATTGCAGAACAACTACATGATGTACCTGACAAAGCATTCATAAAACTAGTACCAATAAGGTGGATGAGTAAAGAAACAAGCTGTTTTATAAAGCCAGATAGAAATACCTGGTTAAAGAAAGAAATAAAAAGACAGGGGAGATCCTTTTCTCAGGGAAAGAGAAGAAAAAAAGACATAGAAAAGACTTCCCAAATGCATTATTTTATGTAATAGTCACAAAACTTTGGCCCAGCTGTAGAGGCTATGTCTGCAGTGTGCAGAAGATGCTTGATTATGTTTCACTCACAAGAAAGTCAAGATTTCCCTGGATCAAGTATCAGAAATGAAAAAACTAGTGCTGTGCTGGAAACTTCTTCACAGATAAACCTTCATATTCAGAAAAATTCCATTCTACAGCAACTGTCAAATGTCCATGACTTTGTGTACACTCAGGACTACTTAATATTGCACTTTCTGACCCACTGAAATTATTTGTGGTTTAGCCTTAAAACATCATGTAAAAACTAAAAAAAATAACTTAAAAGGACACCATTTAAAAATAAATGAGCTTTGGATTATAGTGCCTAAAAACTACAATACTGAAAGTATTTCACTCGTATTTCCAATTCCCTCACAAAAAGGTAAGACTTTTAAGTCCGCGAAAGTCATTAAGTATTTTGTGAACTTTATCCCTTTCGTCCTACCAGCATCTCCTTTTGTTATCTTCATTAAAAACTGCCTTCCAAATGTCAGAGCCCCTTGTATTACTTGCTCTTTTGACATTAAGCATTTCAAATAGATATATTATTACAAAATGCTAAGGAAATTTCCAGAAGCATTTAATGGTTTTATAAACCAGACTTACACCTAAAATACACTGAAATGTTTCTCCTCCTGAGAATATGAAACTCTGTATTCATATGCACTCAGCTACTGAAGCTACAGTTAATCTTAGATATTTCAAATTATAATTACACAAAAGAAATTCTTAGTTTTTAGCTACTGCTGCTATTTTTTTTTAAGACTAATTACCATGTTTATTGGCCTGTGGTCAACATATAGCAGAAGTCATAAGGAGAAAGACACATTTAACACATTGAATCATGACCCAAAAACCGCATCTGAGCACTTCCATTTTATTTAATGGCTACACAAACATGATGATGTTGATCTACTGGTGTTGTGGTTTACCCACAAGTTATAGGGTGTTCCGATTAATTTTTAGCATTTAAGGAACTCATCAGAACCAGAGTGATTAAAGGCATATTGTGAAGGGTAAAAGCTGCTTTTTCCTTCCATTTTTAGTCCCAGTTTCAAAAAACACTTCAGCAGTGTTATATGCTTTAAGCTTAATTGGTCCCATTGATTCCAACAGGACCAGAGTTGTTATCAACGAGCAACTTTCCCTGAAAAAGACTTTCATTTTAGGACTTAAAAAAAAACCCTCTTTCCCCTTGAGATGAAATAAACAACCTTGAAACAATAAAGCAGGGCTTATGGCCATCTGCACAGTTAAAAGCAGTGTCTGTCTTGTGACATCACAAAGCTGGAAAGCACAGGCTGCAGTCAGAAAACCTTCTTCAGTCTCCAGATTCTGAGGGAAAAATTAAGAAATAAAAAGCACACTTCTACCTCAAGATCTGAAAGCCCCCCAGACTGTGACCACTTCAACTACACGTTATGACAACGACAAAACTCCAGTGGTGCTTTGGTGACAGGAAACACCATTTTTTCCTCCACTCAGGAAGGGTTATTCCCTCCTCCCTGTCTGTCGCTTACCGGGCATAGGAGTAGTCCAAGCTGGCCTGATCAATGCGGTTCCGCAGGATGCCAATGTCAGCAGAAACCATGTCATCCAGAGCTTGTAACTCCTTCTGAATCCTTTTTAGTTTCACTGTTTCAGCTTGAGTTCTTTTGGATCTGCAAAACGAAGATGCTTTTTTTTTTTCCTTTCTTTTCCAGCCTCTTGACATAACGGGCCCCATTTCATTTGCAGAGCAACTAACTTCTTTAAGAGCATTTCAGAAGTTTTCTCCTTTATGGTTTAAGACTTTTGATCTTTTTTTAATATCCACAGGGATCTAAAATGCATGCTATTAAAGGACTATGGCAAAATTACGTAATGACTATAATCAAAGTGCCTAAAATGGATTGTGTTTCTTCACTGTGGAAACATACAAGAAGCTGCTGTATCTAAGTAGTTCTCAGTGTAAGGAAACAGGAAATGACTTGGGGGGGGGGGAGTGAGAGGGGGAAGGGTATTTAGACCTGCAAATATCCCCTTTCAAAGAAACCCAGTTAGTAGGGGCCAAAAAGTCACCTAACCTAAGCTTGATTTCCATTTTGTAAAATTATTCCCAAAAGGTCTACCCAAATCCCAATGAACGCAATGGAAAGTTTTAGATCTAACACAAAGGATTTCAATCAAGCCTTATGTAACCTTTTTCAACTCAGCCTATTCATTCCTAAATTCTGAAAACTCAGTGTTGCTAAGGGCAGGATGCCTTCATGGAGTTCAAACCCAAACAAGCTAAGTAACTTTCAACAAGCTTTTTCAACACCAGGTTACTTCTCTGTCATTCATCTCCACTAGCAAACCAATGCTTTTCAGTCACCACTTTACACACCAAAGCAGGCACTTGAAAGCAAGACTAGATGTGCAGGAAGTGACACCATCCATCCCTCATTAGACCAGCTGATGCAGGTGGAGACACCCTGTACTACTGCTTACAGCCCAAAGAAGGCCTCTGAATGTTGGACGTAACTCCCTAGCTACCACCTTTCACATCCTGCTCTCTCTCCTCATGCTCTGCTTCCAGGCAGAGGAACCCAGCCTGGTGGTCACACCCATGTTTGCTGTACTACAGTGACTCAGACCAAATGTACTCATGTTTTATCTCTGCCTGGCAAAAGGAACCAAAACCTTCAGAATGTCAGAGAATCTTCTGCACATTACTGGCTATGTTAACCTGTGCTATCCAAGAACTCTTGATGGGCAGAACACAATGCACATCTAGGAGAGCACTGTGAGCCTGAAAGCTTCACATCTCCTTCCCCAATCCAGTGTTATCAGCTGCTCCAATACCCTTCCCTACAAACCTTGCCTCTCCTATAGTCTTAAACTATCTTAGTGGACAACACTGTGCAATGCCTTAAAGTCTGGCCATCTGACGAGAAAGAGCCAACAACTGTGAGGACATGTGAGTTTTTACAATTTTTAATCTGCCAGCAGTGAAATGGTATAATCTTACAAGTTTATTATCTTCTCTTTTCAGCCTTTTTCATGTACTAATAAGAAAGGATCAGAAGTCCAAACAGAAATAGCTATAGTTTCCTTTCATAGGTTAGGAATCAAACTTCCCTTAAATCCACTGAAAATGAATCAGGAACAAAATACGGATGAGCATCTGAGTAGCCCAGCTTCCAAACATGCCCTTACTAACTGGCACAAAGACTTCAGCTAATTCTCCAATTGTGTAATAACATCTCCATCTGTGCACAGATCTGCAGCTTTGGAAGTGTGAAAAGCTTAGTCACAGCTTCTTAGCCAGCACTTGTCATCAAGGCGAAATGTCGATCCCAGCTGCTCGCTCCTGGAGCAGTGTGTACAGAGCGCAGGGAGGAGGTAAGAGTGAGACCTAAATAGAAGATCCACATCTGGCTGCAGAAGAAAAGCAATCCCTCCCACAGCCAGCCCACGGGTCAGCATAGCCCCTTACCTCTCAGCAATGGCTTTGGCCAGAAGCGCCTTCTTGCGTTTATTCTTCTCTTCTATCAGCCGCTGCTCTTGCTGGAGGATTTCCCATCGTGATTTTTCCTGCCTGCTCATTGACAAAAAGATCAAAATTAACACAAAGTTCAGTTCTCTCCCTGAGCCCCTAATAACACAAATATTCACCATCATAATTCCTGGAACAAACCAAAAAATGTAAATGGAACAATATACAGGTTTTGGTTCTGAAGAAAGAATAATCTGCAAGAAGCCACAGTCCAATAAAACTCTTCCATATGAAATCAGAATAAGTATCTTCATAAGCAAATAAGCTGCTGGTTAATTCAGCTTTGTTGGAAGAAAGAACATACAGAACTTTTTTAGAAATGGATGGAATTTCTCATTTAAATGATGTGCTTTTCCACTAGGTAGAAGCAGTTTCGAGTTTTTTTACAAGACACCATCTGTTCAGTCTGCCAACACAGCCTCTTTTTTGGAAATGTTTTTTCCATAAAGCAGATCCTTTCATAGGTGTGCTTTATAATACAGCCCCCAAATAATAAAACTGATAAAAATGAAAGGCTGGTAAAAGTTACAATGAAGATGAGCGACAAGGAAGAGCAAGAATTTGCTTTTGCCATGAGGGAAAGGTTGCATGGATTTCATTTTCTAGGCTGCATCTACTGAGAGATACAACTAGCCCCAGAGGATGTAAGGCAAAGTCTCAGGTGAGAAAGGACAACCTGCAACAACAGAACTGGGAAGGATTGAGGAGAAACAAAAACTGCTCTGATGCTTTTCCACCCTGTAGTGTTCTTCATGCCCTCTCTCAAGAAGTCACAGCTTAATAATAGCTTAGTTTACAAAGTAACTCATTAATCTTACAACATTTCTGCACAAGAATATCTCTTCAGACTTCTCATCAGCCTATTCCTAAAACCTCATATACAGAAGTATTTTTTATAAGATATAAATCCAAGTGCACAGGCTGAGATGAATTCATTAGCTTCAGGGGTGGCTGCTGCAGCTCTATGTCACTCCCCACAGAGACAAACATTTCTCTGCAAAGCTTTACCTGTTTTCTCCCCAGTCAAATTGTGTCAGTACTTTCCACCAGCAGGAAGAAGCTGAACAGCCAGTACTACTGGTGAGCTGCACTCATATGAGGAATTTGGGACTGCTTTTCTAAGTGCTGCTGTTCTGGTGAAGGGACTTGCAGGAGCTGGGTAGGTAGATGGCAGGCAGCACAGCCAGCCCCTGCAGCTGCTCAAGGTGCATCTCTGCAAAACAGAACCTGCCAGACCATTCTGAGTTCTGAATTAAAGAGAAGCCAGTCTCTGCTTCTCCACAAGAGTGCTGCTGACTGCCCAGTTCTACCTCTCCAGTGAGAAAGATCCTTCAGTTCTCCCTGAGGTCCTACGGACAGATCTAACCAGAGACAGGGTCAGGCACACCACACTTGGAAAGCTGCTGATCTGAGTTTTTGGGGAATATAAGTGAGGCATGGAAGTTCAGTGGCAAGCTAATATTTCTTTATGATATTGGGCAGAAAAGTTTGGACCTGCACAGGAACTGAAAGCTGGAGCAGCACTGATAAAATGTTTTGAAAATAAACTATACGCCCTAGAAACTAATTGATCCTTCCACCCCTCACATTTTGCTTAGTCTGCTGAGGAAAAAAAAAAAAAAAGAATAAAAAAAATTAGCACTTGGATAGAGACAAGAAAGCAAACATGAAAAGGTATAAAAAAACTTAAGCACTTGCCCCCTCCAGCATTTAGATATCAACTTCCTTTTATAGGCTACTATCTGAATTCAGGATGATGACCTAAGTAATTGCCTCAAGTCAGTGAGACTCCCAAGTGCCACATTCAGCACTTTTCCCTTCCCCTCTCTCAGGTGTGTCAGCTTCATGCCACTGTGGCTGCTGCACAGGGCCGGAGCCTTGAGATTTTCACCTCCCTACTGACACTGCTGCCATTAACAGATCTGCAGCATTACTGCAAAGGGGAACACACACAAGTCACAGCATATCTGCTCCCCAAAGGGCTTTTTACTGTGACTGCTGGCTTGTCTACTCAGCGCAATGGTGAGAATAAGTCTTCATAAACCACTAAGACAGTCCTTGGGTGCCTTATGGAGTCCCACTGCCATAGGAATCTGAAGACAATGCAGTGCATATCTGTACAGGTTATGATACACAATTTGGTCCTGAATCATATAATCCAATTAGAAATGAAAAATAAATGTTCAGTGCAGAGGAAGCAAACATGATCTCTCAAATCTTCCTATTAGATACAGAAAAGTCCACTGTATTTCTCAACAGAAGGCTGGATCAATAATAAACCCCACGCCCTCATTTTACCAACTTACTAACAATTCCACTTTCTTTTTCTCCACTTTGGAGTTCAGCTTTGCAGGGCAGGTCTGGGCATTGTCACTGCTATTACAGGTGTCTACTGGTGTCACTTCCTTCTGCTGGTCTCGGCTGTCACTTTGCCTTTGATCTCTTGCTGAAGCAGGATGAGGTGGTGGCACAGGCTGTGGAGGATAGCAAGGCTTGTGTTTTGGTACAGAAAGCAACTGCTCAGGATGGACAGAGGCTGCTCCACCCTGCAGCCCCAGCTTCTGACATTGATGCTGGACAGCTTTCTCTCGCTGCAATTGCTTCCGACTCTTATTCACAGTGTGGGGGCGATGCTGCTGCTCCGAGGGTTCATACAAATCTGTCAATGGATGAGAGGGAGAAACAGTATTAAAAACAAATCTTCAAATCAAACAAAGACTTTATGAATTAGCTTTTCTGAGAAAGAAAATGGGTTCAAAACCAACATAAGGTTGCCAAAGGAAGGCCTGATGGCAGAAAAGAAACGGGAACTTGGAAATGTTTTGTTAGTCTAAAAATCAGGAGATGTAAAGGATCCGAGCATCCAGAATGAGAAGGAAGAATAAGGGGCCGGGACTGTGGGACTAACAGAGCCACCATAGGTGGGAGTGAGGCGACTCTTGGAGAAATAATGAAGAGATGTATCTAGGACTAAAGATGGGTTCCAGGCAGTCTAGTGGGCAAACTGGAGGTTTATAAAATGAAGAATGCAGAAGAACAAGATTGTGTGGAGGACAGAGAGGCAAAAAGTCCGGGAACATGAACAGGTGAGTGGACAGACAGATTTGGGTGCAAGACAAGGGGCTGAAAAGTCTGGAAATGTGACAGAGGAGTTGCAGGTGTCGAGACAGAGGGGCTGGGCAGGAGACTGCGAAGCGGTGAGAGGCGGGATTTGGAAGGGAGGGGACGAAGGACTAGCTGAGAGAAACGAGGGGCTCCCTAGAGAAGCTAAGGTGTTTGATGGGGAGGGATTAGATGAGCTGAGGGGATGGGCAGAGCAGTGGATCTAGGGAGCTAAGGGGACGGGAAGGCTGAGTGGAGAGAGGGAGGGAGGTGCAGCTGCCGGGGCAGACAGGGTGCCGAGGGCCCGGAGTCTCCTCCGCGCCGCTCCCTGCCCCGCCGTCCCCCGCGCTAACCGGGCCGGGAGCCGCGGCCGACCGGGTCTCGCGTCTCGGGCCCCGCCAGAGCCCGCTGACGGTCCGTACCTGGGCGCTGGCCCCGCAGGCGCCGCAGCTCCTCCTGCGAGAAGCCGGCCCAGGCCTCGGCCATGGCGCTTCCTCCTTCCGCTGACGGCACGACGCGGCCGGCAGGGCCCGCGGCTGCCCCGCCAGCGCCGCCCGCCCGCCTCAGGCGAACGCAGGGGACAGCCCCGGGCGGGAACGTGGGGGGCCTCCTGTCTCCACGGCAACGCGGCGGGGCGGGGAAGATGTCGCCCTGAGGAGGCGTGGGGGGGAGGTGGCAGCGGGGTGACCCCAACAAGGGAGAGCGAGGCCGGCCCCAGGTGGTTCCTTGATCGGTGGTTTTCCTCGGCGGGCAGGGCCGTGGTGCTCCCGTGGGCTTGTACTGCAATGCTGTGCGTGGTACACTACGTGGGGCACCTCCCAGGAGCTCCCAACTGTACTGTCATAAAGAGCTCAGTGAGTCCCTGCTAATTAGGCATAAAAGAAGAAGCTCCTAACAAATAAAGCAGGCTTCAAGCAACACCACCATGACACCGCAGTCATTTGTAGCGTGTAACTGGGTAGTTACAAGAGCAGGTGAGATCCCTGTTTAGTCCATCTCGAGTCATGTTAGCAGGGTGTACAGAGCTCCTCTTCGGCACCTGTATAGTAAGGGAGCTGTGAGGCAGAGGCATCTCCACAGTAGGTGCTGATGTGCTTTAATTAAAGTTACAGTGACACCACTGTGAGAAAATAACCCAGGAAAAGTATTAGTTTGCCCATATGGATGTTCTGAAGGTCTCCTCTAAGCATTATGCACAAAGATGCACACACATACTTCCCTGCTTAGGTATAAACTGAAAACATCCTGCACCATACAGCAGCATTCTCTCAGTAGCCATGAAAACAAGTGTTTTCTCCATCCAGCCCAGACTCTTGTGCTTTTAACCTATCAGAGGTCTTGCAAATGAGCTTACCTCCCACCAGGAGAAAGCTGGCTGGAACACGAGAGCACAAGCCCCAGGCTTAGTTGAAGCAGTCCAGGGGACTGGAGGCTTAAATAATACATAATCGGCAATAAAACGGGGACATTTTCAGTGTCTAACCACATCCCTCCCCATTTCCAATCTGTAAGGGATTAGTCAAGCCCTGAAGTACTGCCGACTCCCAGGGCAAACTCGATGACCACGTATGAATTTGCAATTTATTGAAACAGCACTTCCAGCAGCTCCTGCGTGACTAACACGTCCCATAAAGACCAGCCCTGATCACAGGACAAGTGGTGCTGAACAGCCACTCTCTGGAGGCGTTAAGTGCTTCTGATGGCATTTGGCCAAGGACCTTCAGGGAACCCGTGGCTTAGCTGTAGGCCTTGATACCCAGGGTTGCAGCCATCCAGGGGAGAAGAGGAGCAGGGGTATCTGCCTGGGAGATCCTTCCTGTATGAGCCTGAGGCAGAGGGATGCTGAGTGGCCCTTCAGACAGGGTTACAGCTTCCTCTGGGAAACCTGACCAAGCACAGAAGAGATCTGAATGAGAACCATAATCCAACCTTGGCTGAAATGCTTTCAAGCTCCCTAGACTTCAGACAGCAGCACCAGGTGTCAGCTTGAATTTTACAATGAGTCAGTGTTGTCCAGCACCGCAACAAAGTGTAGGCACCTAACTCCCTTTGAGACGCCTGTACAGGAATCAGGAATCACGTAAAACCCACCCTGGTAACGGGCTGTACCAAATTCAGAGAGCAACTAAATGTGCTTTGTGAAGTACAAATGCCAGATCTCATTCTTGAACCTTAGTTCTTTCTGCTCTTCCAAATTTTAATGCTACAAACAAAAATGAAGAACCATATTTCACTTTACTGCCACAGATATTCCAGGCATATAACTCCCACGTGTTTTATAGAAGTATAAAGACTTTTGAGTTAACTCTAATGCTATAGGCAAAGTAGCACTCCATTTTAACAGGCTCCATCAGCCAAAGGCTTAATTACCAGATGCGGGTCCAGCTTTCTCCAGGAAAAATTATAACACAGTGAAGTCATTTTGTGGGGCTTTTACCAAGAGGAGATTCAGAAAATGGAAGCTGTTCTCTGGCCGACTGAAATCCTGTGAGTATAACAGGAACATTTGCCACCTAGAACTAAAGTATTTTCCAAGCAAACCCTGCTACAACACAGGCTGGATAAGGCCAGATGAATAGAAAATAGAAATCTTATTTCCATCCTTTGGACTAACAGCCCAAGCAATGATGCAAGCTTTTCTTTTACATCTGGGGCTGGATTTGAGTTCTGCATCTTTTGGTGCTTTGAGAGCTGCTATCTTGCTAGCAGACATGAAGACCTCCATAACTCCTGCATCCATCTTTTCTTGGTCTAATTGGTCTGGAGTCTGCTGGCTCTAGAAACAGCAAGTGCTAACAGATCACAAAAACATCCTTTCTTCTGCAATCCCCAAATCAGCGTGCAAATATCATAAGTGGTTGGCAAATTGGACTCTCCAGGTCAGACCTCAGGGTCAGACCTCAGATGACATTTCAACCCAAGACAGATACAATTTGTACCAAGACATAACTTCAATTTGCATTGGTTCAGTTCATATCGAAAACTTGTGTGGTTTTCAAGCTCTTCCAGCAAGGGACTCCCTGATTTAAATGTCTGTTTTTAACCCAGTACTGCTCACCACTCTCTACACTGTCATAGTAACACACAAACCAACGTTGTCCCAGTAAAAGACCAAACCCTAATGTGAGATGTGAAAAGACATGTATAGGGAGGAATAATTTATTTTCTGCTTGTATTTCAGACACTGTCACAAGCTTCTGAGAAGAGTTCACCTCATCCAGCTGAGCCATGGCACTGTGTGAGCAAGGACTGAGTCCTGCCAATTAAGAATAACTCATGATTTAATTTGTCCTTTAAAGGATACTTTTGACATCCATGCTATGAATGTTTCTTTTGCTGTTTCTCTGCTGAACTGTCCAGGAAGCTTCCAATCCCAAGATGAGTAATTTAATGTCATAGCATGGCACTGAGAGCAAGAGGACACTTCAGGTATTGTGACTGCAAACACGCATGTATGGAGCTCTAACTTCTCTGCAGCCCACTGAAGGCAATCTGAAAAATGCTTTTGCTAATTTTTCAGTGGGCTGTGGATCAGATTATACCTGAAGCTTTGTACTGATGATGGGTGCTGTGGTTTTTTATTTTTACTGGTTAGGTACCCCAAAGGTACTGAGATGTCCATTAGGAAATACCAGACTCAGAAACCAAGGAGGAAATTAGACTGTGACATTGTTACAGCATCTCAGCTCTGAAGGAGGTTAACAGTGGGTGTCAGGTGCTTTACTTTGTCTCTTGGTTGCTTTATTCTGGATATAACACAACAACCAGAGGTTAAAATCCCTGTAACAATAAGAGAATATAGCCCTAGCATTATCCTACAGTTAACTTCCATGCTGTAAAGGGGTGGATTGAGGATTTATGCAAAAATGCAGGGATATCAACTGAAAACAGTGTTTCCGCTGTAAAAATGAATTAATTTTATTTCTGAGCGAGATAAAAAACAAATAAACAAACACAACATTATTCTGTCTTCCCAGTTTCTGTTCTACTTAACTGCCCAATAAGGGGGATTGTCAGTTCTGGGATAAAGGCAGTCTTTTGGTTTGTAAGAATTTCTTAGAGGGGAAATTAAAATCCACTTATCTAAAGAGCTACTGAGTGGAAAAACCTGACACCGAAAACCTGCTTTTTGAACCATATAAACCGATGGCTTTCAACATCTTTTGCTTAGTGGATCTTTATATGTTTCCTAGTGAAGAGGGGACATTTAAGGCTGTGACCCTGCTTCCTCTGAGTTACCTTTCACAGAGACCTTAGAGGTAATCTCCTGATACTCTGGTCTGAAACCACAGCTGTTTTGGGTTTTTTTAAAGGTCCACATTTTGATTCTCAAGCAGAAGGAAGAGGTAAAACATCCTACCATGGCATGCAGAAGATCTGTCTCCTCAGTCCTAGTAGGATGCTGTAGGGCTCTCTATGGCACTAGTGGGATTGAACCAAAGAAAAAAGTCTTAATACTGCCAGGGGCATGGCATATGAAGACAAGTACAGGGCTACAGAAATCAGTATGATTTAATGAGATTTAACAAGAGCAAGTGTAAGGTGCTGCATCTGGGGCACAACAACACCATGTATCAGTACAGGCTGGGGGCTGATCTATTGGAGAGCAGCTCTGGAGAAAGAAACCTGGGGGTCCTGGTGGACA
>JANHGL010020236.1:12507-46814 GCA_024611195.1 Ceyx melanurus
TACGCAGCGCGGCTTAACCGCGCCGGCCGCGCGGGCCGGCGGAGCACGGTCTACTCTGTAAGCCACACAGTGGACAGACTGAGAGGGGAACTGGTATGCAGCGTACTCACTGGGGGCGGCTGGAAGGCTTCTGTCGGCGGCGCACGGGGCCGGATCCACGGACACAGGCTGCCTGCTGTCCTTGCAGAGGAAGTCGTGGATGCTGGTCCTGCGCGTGGTCCCCTCGGCGGTGGAGATGACGCTGCTGGCTCGCGGCAGGGTGGCGTAGGGGTTGCAATCGCGGGGCTGCCGCTGCGGCGCGGCCGCCTGCACCTGCTCTCTGGCCACCCTGGCCTTCCCCGGGGTGCCAGCCAGGAGGGTCCCCGGGGAGCTGGTGCAGCAGGGCTCCGCAGGGTGACGCAGGCTGGGCCTCACCAGCTGCTCTGGTCTGAGGGGCCGTCCCTCCGAGAAGTCACCGGCAGTTTTCACGCTGAAGGACCTGACGATGCCGCAGCCCCCCGCCGGCGGCTTCCTCGGCCTCCCCCTCCCTGCCAGCTCCACCGACTCCGACAGGCTCCTCATCACTTCCTCGAGAAGATTCTCTTCACTCGCAGACTTCATCTGTCAAAAAGAAACGCAGACATTTTGACCTTTTCTGAAGCAATCGTTGTGGGCATAAAGAAAAACATTTAAAAATGCTTTTCCTTTTTCTTTAAAATCTCTCAGATCTAAAAGCAGCATTAAACATTAGATGTGTAATACAAACATCTAATACATACAGACATATGGCACATACCCATGAGTTTTCTGTATTGCCAAGTACTTGAAAACTAGGTGTCAAATAGTTCATAACTATCTTGAATTCCTGTAATACTAATTAACTTAAAAAAAAAAAATCAAGTGATCAAAGCTTCAGGTTTATCTTCTCACTAACCTGCCTCCTGCCAATTTCATAGGGACTATTATTTTAGCTTATACCAATAATCTGGAGCTAAAAGCTCATTCTCCATGCACTAAGAATCTCAGCAGGTAATACAAAGCACATAACCTTTCAGGCACTGCTGGTGCCTACATGTGGGCTGGACAGCTCCCAGTTTTTTCTTTTTGTAGGAGACATTTCAGAGCCAGGAAAAACGCTGAGGTGAACGCTGCTGACAGAGCTGGCAGAGAGGCTGCAGCAGTCTCTGCACAACAGCACATTGGTAAGGGTGGAGCTCGGAGCCTTAGGAAACACTGTGCAGAGGGCTGGAGAGAGACCTCTGGAATACCCTCCCAACCTGAGGCTTCTTGACAGCACCCCCTGAACAGCAGGGGACTACACCTGATCAGTCAGCTGGGGTTTGTCATTCCCTATTGCCACAAGAGTATTGTCTAACCCTGAAAAACAAAACCATCCTCATCAGAGAGGTGAGAGGCTATTTTACCTATCTAAAGCACAGTCCAGACTCCAGTCACTACCCCAGCCCAGCCCTACCAAGTCAGCTATGAATGCAGAATTTCCCCATTTCAGTGGAGTCTGACCCTTGCTCTGGACAGGCCCCAGGCACAGTAACTGCCTTACCCTGCAGCCCCAAGGTTCTGGACACCAGTCAAGAAGCAGTGTGAGGACATGACAACACGAGCAGAGACAAGGAGAGTCTGGGTTTCTAACAAGGTGCCACTGATTTACAGAAATGTTCTGTTTCTCCTATTCCTCTTAGATTTCAGTGAGCTCCAAGGTCAGTTTCTCTGCTCAGGAGAGTTAATAAGATGAAACTGAAGCAGACAAGAGTCTCTCCTCAGGGAATGAAGTAAAGCACCTTCCTTCCTGTTGATATAAGGCAGATCTGACACCAGCTCTTACTGAACACAAGTGCTGAACTGGAAGGAGGAAAGAAAACCTCCTCTGCATTCATGGCTTTCCAGCTGAGCTCTGATGAGTGCACCACACTCAGTACACAGGACAATTCTAGGCAGTAGAGAATGACTTTTTTACCTAACTCAGAAACCCAAAAAGGATCAAGCTGTGAAATTCCAAGTGACTCTGTGTAGTACAGCAAGTGTGGTTTACTTCATCAGGAGTTATTGATGTCTCCAACAAGTTCCAAAGCAGTTCTGCTCTGAGTTTTCCATTCATTCTGTGTTCAGATATGGGACAAGACATAGACAAAATACTTTTCCAACTAACCTCACTGGAGGTACTCTTGTTGCTCTCCTCTAGAAACTGCTGCAGGGTGACCACTTCGCTCCCGGGCGAGCCGGATTTGGTCTGCTTCACCCGACTCTCCAGTGGCTCAGGCATCCTTTGCTGGAGCACAGGACTAGACCTCGTGTGACCTTTCAGATACTGAATAGGGCTGCTGCTGCTGCTAGACCAAGCCTCGTGTTCATGCAGCAGACTGAACTCTCCACTGCTGTGACTCTGCGGCCTGCTCTGATTGTTCACTGCACCTGCTTTGGGGGTAAATGGTAGTATTTCCATTAGAAAAACATATGAAGCCTGCTATACAGTTTAACCTTACTCAAATCCAGAATGTTACCAGACTTGTTAATAAGACAACTATTTAAAATACTAAAAAAAAAAAAATAAATCAAATTGTCCTTTTTTATTCAGACCAACAATATTATTAATATAATGGCACTCCCCTGACTTACCTGTTACAGCTCTTTGAACAGGACATGATTTTTTTTAAATAAAAACCCCCACCTCATTTATAATCTGGGCCTCCACTTATGTAATACTATAACCCAGAGGGCTAAAGAAACACCTCCACTCTTGTTCAGCATCACTGTGAGGCATACATGCTAATATACATCCCTTTTACATGAAATAAAATACAAATGATTGAATGGAAATAAAAATTAATTTTTTTCAATCTAGTTCTTCAACAAGAACTATTTAAGAATGCTGCTTCTCCAGTAGTTCCTGCTGTGACTTCTGCCATATATTACAAGTGTGACCTGAAGGAGGCATATGGCATTAAAAGCAAAATTCCACAACACCAGTTTTTTTACTTTTCTATAATTGGGAATTGCTTAAGAAATCACTGAGGAATAATCAAGCATTTCCTACTTCACATTACTCCTAAGAAATGGACCTCAGTTTGAAGAAAGATAAAATTGTTCACAGCAGAAACTTCTAATATTGCATAGAAATTGGGGCAAGGACTACCTCAAAGGACCTTTTACAGAAAGGAGTGATCAATCAGACAGAAAATAAACTAATAAAAGTCTTAAGCTAGCATTCATCTCTGAATTTCCAAACAAAGAGATCCTGTTTAATGAATGCAAGACACAAATATTGAATGAAGTCTCAAGCTGGCAGCATTCTAGTCTAGTAGGTACAATAGTCTCCAGCTAGAATGGCCAATATAAACAAAAATACATGGCAATTCAGAAAGACTGTTAAATCCAGGAAGGTTATTGTTCTTTTCAAAGCTAAACAGCATGGAATTGCAGACACCATTTTGTCCAGTTTGTGTTGTACACTGCCCAGCTTTACAACAGCAGTGCACGTGGCAAGATGCTAGGAGGAAAAAACAGAGCAGCTTCTCTGCTTAAAGAGAAGTGATTTTAAACTCATTTTGTGGGAATTGTTAATTTTGTAGCATTGTTAGTTGGGTTTGTTTTGATTTAGAATACCTTTGTAATTCTATGCTAGTATCACCCTTTCAATATTCATTAAAGCCATGAGTTCTATTAACACTTGTATCCCTTCCTGATTTTGGGGAACAAAGGTTATCAAATGCTTAAAGAAAAGCATGCTGTGGTGTGCTGGGGATGCGTTTGATTGTGGGGTGGGTTTTTTTTAACCTCTACAGATGATCTCACAGAGAAAACAATAGACATGAAGCATGTATGTAAATTCACCTACAGCATACCTTTGACTTCATGGAGTGAAGCATTGTTATTGCTATTGCTAGTGGATGTTCTGCCACTATCAAGGCTGGCTGGTCTGGAAGCTAGATGGAAAATTAGGAAACACCATGATGAACAGAATTTTAGCAGGTGACACGGTACCTTCACATTCTGAGCACAGAATGCCAGAGGCAGGAATCATGCACTGCTGCACAGGCTGAGCATGCCCATTGCCAACAAAGTGGGTTCTTACAGATCAGAAAGCGAAGGGACTTCCAGGCAGTCCAAGAGGACACTTGGGACAAGGGCACTACAGGAATGGCAAGGTGTGAGGGAGAGGAAAAGAGAAACAGAGTGCACCTTCAGAACTGGAACTGTGGTTAGTGGGAAACCAGGGTTTCACAGCTGGAAGGATGGGCATGCAGAAAGCTCTGGTGAGTAGGTCACTTACAACAGATTTGACAAGGAACCTTGCACATTGCTGAAATGCCACGAACAGGAGGAGCAAGAGCATCTGCACAGATAATGTCCTGCACTCCTGTCCAACACAAGGGAAATGCAGTTACCACCTGAAAAAGTCTCTGCTGCTCAGACTAATTCCAGTGTTTAGAGTTAAAGCTTCACTTCTGAACCCCCTGTTACAGCTTCCACTTCATAGCTTTGCTTGAACATGTAAGGATTACATAAGATACAGTATGTGACAAATTTAGGTCTCACTAAACAGTACACATTGCAAAATTGGGCCAGATTGGGATTTGGTTTTTTTAGGACTGAAATGGTAACTTCTTTAACTCCAAGTAAGTTTGTAAAGGGGAACATGTATTGATCCTGTTCAGATGCACTTCATAGAATACTTTCTACTAGAGAGATAGAACATCTGAAGTAGCAGTTCAGAAAGAAAAGCAAGAGTAATCTGAAGAAATGAGAGTAGACATTCACAAGATATGCAAGTCACAGAGAGCATGCTCACTTCTAACAATGCCATTCACCGTTCTGCAAACTGTCAACATCCACATGATAGATCTCTAATTATTGCATTGAAGTCCACATCTTACCATGAACTCTTGATCCCGTGCTAGAATCATCACTAATACCTTGTGGACTCACATCTTCAAAGGATGTAGTATCTGTACAGAGACATAAAAGAAGAGGTAAAGTAAAATAAACATTCTAAAAATATTTACCAGCTGTAAAATGCACCAAAAACACTTTTCAAGCAAACTCATTTTTACTCAAGTAACATTTTGCAGGAAAAGTCCTGAAACATTTTTTAATTGCAGTTATTAAATCTATGCAGTATGTTAACACTATAACTCAGGCATTAAGGCTTCTTTTTGCTGAAAAAAAAAATAAATCTGAAAACAAAAGTAAAACCAATATTCAGATGAAATTGCTGTCACACATAATCACATCACGGTGCAAAAAGCTTCTACCTATACCTTTATTATTTAGCAACTGCTTGGATCTGAAGCCTGCAGAGGAGTTGACAGTGGCAAAGTTGATAGCTGTAGTAGAGAAGGCCATAGCTCCCAATTCCTTCCTCCTTTTACCCGCAGATATATCATCAGGACCCTCCAGATGCTCAGAACTACCTGTCCACTGTCCTCCTGCTAGGACCATGGACTGCACCAGGTCATTCATGGCTGGGATGCAAATGAGAGCAAATGATCAGCGTGGTCAATGTACTGGCTTCGGTTCTTATTCTCGCACTGCAGAGTGTCTGACAGTCTCCTAAGCATTACAAGCTCACTGCATACTGGAAGATACAAACACGAGATCATGACATGCAGGCAGCTCAGTGCATGAGACATGGTGCCAGCTCACTATGGTTTCACCACTGAGCAGGGACAGTTGCCATGCTTGTGCTGCAGTGGTGTTAGAAGCCTTGGTACACTCTGGCAATGGTCAAATGGAATGGAGGGGTAAGGTGGGCAAAGGTGTTAATACAACATACTGCCAACAGTGACACGGGCTCCTTGGACAGTGCAGGTTACTGCAGGGACACTCTGTTTTACACAGCAGCAAAGAAAAGGGTCTGAAGAAGATGACATCTGATGAGATCCACCTTTACTTCACAGAGCTAGAGAAAACTGTCCACCCCTCATCAAAAAATAAACCAAAACAAATCAATACAACATTTTGGCAACGATAACCGATGAGAACTTGAAAAGTGACAGAACACCACAGAGCCTTGCACTATTTTCTGTACTTTCTTTAAACAAAAACATGACAGTGGTTTCTTAACACAAGCCTTATGAAACGTGTCATCTGAACCATTGAGGCTAACACGGTGCACTGTAAATTTATATACACATGGAGACATGTGTATACACAACTATGTACACAGGCATGTGCAGTCACAATGCACTGAATACATATATGTGTGTGTGTGCTGCGTGTGAAGGTGTGGCTGCGTGGCTGCATGTGTGCACATCTGCACATATATAAAGTATTCAGTGCCAAGGTGGGGTTTGTTTAAAAAAATAAAAATAAAAAAGGGAAAAAAAAAGCAGCTCCAGCTCCTTGTATTGTAGCAGGACTCCACACTGCAAACCAGGAGGAAAAATACAGCGCAGTCCAGGGAGAGGTTAGTGAAAAATTAGTAATGGAAGCCAGTGTAGCCATTGAAAAGAAGCTGAAGTGTCAAAGTCTTACACATGGAGCGACGGTAGAAGGCCTTCATTTTGTCTTTTTCCTTCGGTCTGTTCCTCAAAAAGGGCAGTCTTTTCAGTGCAACCACTTTTATGTCATAGCATGAGGAAAAACGGAAACAGGGAAATGAAAGAAAAAAAGGGAGAAGAACAGATGGAAGTTAAATGTTGAAACTAAGGACAGAAATGAATGTCTGAGTTTAAGCTATGTAAGCTATGCTAAAAGCTATCACTCTCATGCTTCTGCGTGGTAATGACACATGGGAACTACACTGAAATATGGAAACTACACTATGAGAACTTTAATATACTCAGAAATGCACTGAAAACAACGGTGAAGAGAGCAACACGGTTTGGAAGGTCTAACTGACAAGCTCTTGGAAAAAGAAATGCAACTTCTTTGGAGAGGATTACACAAATGGGTGATTATACAGTTTTTACTGGGAAAAGTAACTTTTCCTGACCATAAGAAAAATGTCAGGAAAAAAAACCCTTAAAATGAAAGCAACTCTAAGTAAAACTTCCACTGTAAAACATCTTCACATCATGATGTTTTGATATTAGTAACTTGGGTATTGCTTTGTCCTGCATCTCGTGGAAGACACAAGCTTTTTTCAGTCTTCACTTGTTAAATTCTGTGCTCATTAATAGTTTTGGTCACCTACTGTCTCATGGAAAAATTACGTGGACCTTATGCTCAATCTCCTGTTTGGTGAAGTGACTGTAATACTTTATTGAATTAATCCACTTCAAATCTGTCATAAGAAAAAGCATAAAGCAGTTTTCTTTAGATAAAAAAACACCAAATAAATAACCCAATGAGTGTTGCTGTAACATTTTGGGAGGGCTAAGGGAAAACTGAGATACATAATATCAGGAACCAGAGTTAAAATTAGCTAAAAGCTGGAGAAGGGGGAAATCAGAAGTGAATCTGTCTAGATTCAGCTGCTCTGCATTAGTAACTGACTCCTGGCTGACACCTGCACTTTGAAGCATCAGATAATGTTCCAGCTGCCTGCCAAGCATGCAGGAGCCACATGCAATTAACTGCCTTGTAAAGATCTGGAAAGAAACACAATGAAATTACTAAAAAGTCCTTATTTATGCAGATGCAAAAGCTGTAGAGCAGTCTGTCAGCCCAAGATCTGCATATTTCAGCTCTCTGAAGGCCCTTTTGGGACACCTGCTTTGTCTGGGGTTTCTGCCCAACCAGCAGCTAGCTACACAGCAGTTGGTGTGTTTACACAACACTATGCAGATCTATGTGTATATATATGAATTTACAAGTGCACATGAACCACTTGGAAAGAGAAATCTCTCCATCATACTGTCCTGTGTTTGCACTTTGAAGAAGTTTACAGTGCAGTGTGTTTCACAGCTCAGGGAGTGCACAGCTGGCATGCAGAACACAGCCAGCACTTCACAGCTGCAGAACAGAACCATTATCTGAGCAGAGCGGGACAGCAAAGCCATCCTCTGCCTGGGCCTTGTGCTGGGTTTGGGAAGGGCAGGGAGAAAAGACAGGCAGCTGTGCAGCCTCTGAAAGCTAGGAGCACATCATCACAACTGTACACCACCAGCTTGGACTGGCCACTGCACAGTTACACAGGTGTTTTGCTGCTGCTTACACACTGTGGAGATACTCCAAAAAACCCAGGTTCTTGGGGTTTTGTGTGCGTGGTTTTGCTTTGGTTTTTAGATCAATAGAGCGTTTTTGTTTTGTTTTTCAGATCAATAAAGCTTTCCTCTTGTGAATCAGAGGAAATGAATCAAACCCAACACAACCACAGATGACAACCAGCTCAAAACAAACCCCAACAGCAGGGAAGCTGCTGCACCTCCCATAAAGGAGACATCTCATTGCATATAAAAGCCTGCAGCCCTGAGCAGCTGCCTGCCAAAGGGCTGTGAGGCACTGCATCAGACTGGCTTTCTGACAGCTACATAACCAGGCAGGTTTAACACTTGTCCTCACAGTGAAACACAGTTCTTTTGCACCTTTAGAATGCATTACAGACAAGATAACTACAGCTACTAATGCCCTGGCAATCATACATCAAAACCTCTCCTTGGGTAAAGTGCAATTTCTCCTGGAGAGGAGGAACTACAGAAGCAATTTCTGCATAGAATAAGACCAAAGAAGTGTCTTGCCAAAAATGCCAGGATGGCAGAGCCAGAGCAGAAAGAAGCAAGGCACCAGAGTTTAACTTGAGCAGCTTTCACTTTTTGCACCTTTATTCCAATAGGCTTTGAAACCAAGATGGCAGGAGGACTATTTTGGTCTTAGTAATCACCTGCTTTGAAGAACTGTAATTAGAATTCAGAAGCTTTTCCTTCTCTTCTCAGTATTCTATGAACGTGTTCTTGCTTTCTGATCTGAGAAGCAGTGATGAGCACTGCAGAATTCTGGCAATGATCAGGAAGTTCCCCACTTTGTCCTCCTGCTGTGTGCCACACACTGGGGAATTCTACACAGACACTATGAAACCCTCAGACTGTTCTGTTCATGCACACAAGAAATGCCAGGCAGGCATCTTAACACTGCTCTGGTCATAGAAAATGAAGCCCAGCAGAATTGTTTTCCTTCTATTATGATATGATGTGTCTGCTCCTGGTATAACTCCTTAAAGGTAACAGACCCACTAAGAGCCTTAATTAATTCCTTGGGATCTTTAACAGTCTGAATGGCTGAAGTGGAAGCTAGCAAAAGGAGTCTTGTTTTCCACACAGAAAAAAACCTCAAACCTATTTTCCACTTGCCTGCCTTGTTTTTTGTAAGGAAAAGCTCAGGATGGTGTCCCACCCCACCCCCTCCCCAAGAAAAAAGGCTCTGCACAAAGCAGATGTCAGATCTGTGGTACTCACCTGATTCAACCCCTGGCTGAACAGATATGAAAAGCAGAGGTGCAGTCAGAAGAGCACAGAGTATCCAAGTTAAATCCTGTGGGATCTAACTTGTGCTGCAAACAAGAGCCATGCAGGACCCCCCTCCTCTCCAGAGGGCCTCTGGGATCAGACAAGGGCTTGCAGTACTCTGAGACCTCAGGTGCTGAACAGGGTAACCTCATTTTTGCTCCAAGATCACCTATCTTTGTTAGGGAATAGGTCTCCTGAAAACACTGGCATGAGAGTGTTCTGTACCAGGAAAAGAGTCTCCATCACCACCTTCAAAAGAAGAAAATCTAGAGATTCACACAGTGCATCTATGTATCAGCAGGGGTACAGCAGGTAATTCACTGGGCAATCAGCATCTCATCTGCCCTTCTCTGGCATACATCTCAGACCCCTGTGTCAGGCACTGTGTCCTCCAGCCTGAGAGGAGCACCAGTCTGTGCAGTGACTGCAACCTGGGCCATGTCCTGCCTCTGAAGGACACACAGGACACTTCACCCCAGAGCTTCCCCTGGAACCCTTCACTGTCAGACAGAGGAGGGCAGGGTGGAATGGAACCTCTCCCTGTGCCCACAGCTGCCACCCCAGCGTGGAAACCACAACACTTGAGCCATGCACAGGTGGGCAGTGGCTCTTGGGTTCTGTCCTGGAGCTTCTTTCAGTGGAAGCTGCTGCTGCCAAGCCACTTCTTACACAAAAGGAGCCACAGTATCTTGCTATTTAGGATTCAGTCATTCTAAAGGCAGAGGAAACATGCACCATTACCAGTACTTAGCACAATGAGATATTCTTTTAGCTTTCTGAGATGCAAACTGTCTTGGTAGGACTGTCAGCATTGAATTGGCACATAATCCATCCACATTCTATCCAAAACTGTGTTTCCATAGTGACATGTGTAATGAAGGAAGGTTAAGATCCAGAATTAGATCAGCCCTTCCAGTTTGTGGATAAATACACTGGGATTAAGGGGAACATGAACAAGGTCCATGGAGTAGAAAATTAATGAGGTCTGAACAACTTCAAACCTCTTTTGAGGATTAGCCAGCACTAACTTCAACCAGGGCTCTGGCAGGAGGGTAGCTGCACACTGCAAGGTCCCAAGTATCATGCAAAGAAAACTGTCCCAGGAGAGCCCTCTCAGAAGATGGAGTTGTTGACACAGAAGCAGATGGTCTGAACCAAAGCATGCACAACCAACACACTTGCACACACATCCACACCACTTCAGCCAGGCCCGAATTCCACGAGACTTCAGCCCACATGTAAAAGCAACAGCTGCTGGTTTGGCACTAAGTGCCTGCTTGGAACCTCAGACCCTTACTCTGAGAAACACCAAGCCTCCCAAATGCTGGCAACTGAAGTGGTAACATGGACTGAACTTACAATTTTCTTCAGTTATTTAAAACTGCTCACAAATCTGATTTTAAGTTTCCCTGACACAGTGCTTTTGGGTATTTTTAACTAAGCTTCTGCAATACACACAGAAGACAAAAATACCCCATAGTGGCTTTAATCATTTATAACTCAGCAAATTCACAGCTGGCACAAAAACCTGAATATCACGCTGCTATCTTTTGAAACCCAAGACATTAGATTCTTTTGAAGTATTAAAACACTGAAGTGAATTTTACTACATATGTATTCTGGTGCTTTTACATGCACAGCCAAAAATGCTGTTGGTGCATAGTTATTAAATAGAACCATTTTCTCCTGATAGCCTGGCTGTACTGTTATCTCTTAAGTTGGGAGAAACTGGACAGTTTATGACTTCTGTCAGTAGTGGATACGATAAATATAGATTAATAAATAATAATTCTGCACAGAATCTGGCCTTTTACACTGTGGGCATCCTAACAAGATGGCTGTCAGGCTCTTCCAAGGTTAGTAAATTGTGTCTGAAATACTCAGGCTCTCCACACCTCTGCAGTCCTCCTCATCCTCTCAGCTACTGAACTACTGAACAATCCGCATCTTTTTAAACAGGTTATGTCTCTGCCTTAATTGAATATTGCACATTCAAGTGTTACCAAAATTCTCCCCTGCTGGTTTAGAGAGGCTGGAGGAACACATTCAGACAGGTCTTGTTAGCAACTAAAGGATGTTGGTACAGCCCCAGCATGGAAAGCACTTCAAAGACAGGGGAAAGGTTCATGCTGGGACAAGAGGGAGAAACAAAGAGTGGTACTAATGTCAGCATCTGACATTCTGTTCCCAGTTCTGCTTGTCTGACCCAGTAATAGTGCCTGCTTCATCCTACCCAAGCACCCTAATCATATATTAACAAATATAAGAAATGCTACACACTAATTCCTGCCCAGACCCTCGAGGAGCTTGCAGGGAGTCAGTATAAATCTGTCATCAGTAAATGGACTCAGGCTATCTATAAGAATCCCCCAGTCACAGCCTTTGCCAGCACCTCTTAGCCTTTCATCATAGCAAAAAGGTATTTAGCCAAGGACTACTGACAGGGAAACCCCATGTTTTTCAGTACTCACTACTACTCTTTTTGGTGCCCAGAGTCTGGCCATCTTCAAGCGAGTTGGAGCCCACAGAGGAGCTGTCCTGGCTGTCCTGGTGGGGCAGCTGCAGGAAGCCCTCACTGGACTCCGAGCGGGTGGGCGTGAGGGTGACGGACTTCAGCCGCTCGCGGTGAACGTCCTTCTTGGACTTGATCAGCTTCTTCATTTTCAGAGTGATCCAGTTGCCCCTCCTGTCATGAATAATACAGGGCATTTCTCACACATCATGCCTTCAGACCACTGGCATGCCCCTGCTCCCCTGCAGTTTAACAAAATGCTGCTGCTCAGCTGGAACAGAGTATGCCATGTCTGCCACGGGAGGGGTGTTCACTTGGGTCATGCTCATCACTACCTTCTTGGTGGAGATGGTTCATAGAACTTGTACTGATCCATTATCTTCTCCTCCAGTTTCTCCTTCTGTCGCCTTAACTCGTTTAGCTTGTCACTGTAAACAGAAATGAGTGACAATGTATGCTTAAAACATGTATATATAGTGTGTTTATATATGTATATATATCATGCATAATGGATGAGCAGCATACTCATACCCCTTGGAGCATCTGTTATCTGAAATTTGCTTCTCTTAATGAAGACTCTTTTGTAATACTTGTTTCTTATTGAAAAATCAAGAGATAGAGCAAGCAAGAAGTCTTACAATTAATGTTATAAAACAGAAAAAAAATCCACTTGTATTTATTACACAATTGCCCCCCCTTAAAAATAATAATAAAGTGCATATATGGTCTAACAAAATCATATTGAGAACAACACATTCTATATTCTCTCAAATTTACTAAAAATGTTTACTGATGACAACAACTGTAGGGACTTTTCTTATAGTGTAATGAGGAATAAATAACATTCGTTCATTATTATTAATGAACCCAGTAGCACTGATGATTTAGAATGAAAAATCACAGTTTGAGTTACCTGCTTTTCATATATAAACTTTTATTTTAAGAAGAGAAACATTTCAGAAGTAGCATAGGTATTAACTTCTATATAGAAGAGAAGCTTTTTTTTAAAATAATAAAGGTATTAGTGTAACTGCCCTAATCACAGTAATGGCATTGTTTTAGAAACTCACATGTATTGCCTTTGCTCTACATGGAAGAGATCCTTGCTTTCCATATTCTGCTCAAGTAGTGTTCTATTCTGCAGCATTAATGTCTGAATTTGATCTAGCAGATGTCTGTTTTCCTCTTCCAGATTTCCTTTAAGCTGGCTAAGCAGCTGTTAAAATACATGAAAGGGACACGTGTAGAAATATGAGCATATTTTACACACAGATAATGAGATTATCAAGACAATCTAGGTCTACAATGAATCCCGACAGTCAAATCAAACAGAAACTTCATTAAGTCAGGACTCAACTGATGAAAGCCTTTAATAACTTTAATATGCTTCAACTTAAAACAGTTCACCTGATGCATCAGTCACTATTTTTGTATTGCCCACATAACAGGCAAATTAATTTGTCTTCAGACCCACTTCATTACCTACAAACCAAAAGACTAGTTCTCAAGCACTTTAGTGATGACCCGGCAAATATATGTGTTAGTGCTAACTCATGAAAAACACCATTATTTTCACATACCTCACACTGATTATTCAGTTTAGTGGATGTAATATCCAGTTGCTGGTACTGTTCTTTGAGTTTGGAGAACTCAGCCTCCAGCCGTGTCTGTTCCAGCTTGGAGCTGTTCAGCAGGGTTTTCAGATTCTTGTGATCTGTCTGGAGAACCTCATTCTCCCTCAAGAGCTGGCTGTACGTGTGAGCAAGCCTGGAATTACAGCAGCATGAAGAACACATGCAGACAGAGATGCATTCTCTGCCACACTCACTCTCAGTCTGTTTCCAAGACTCTACACTACTCCACTGAACACACACCAACATCTCTTACTGTCACATACTGTAGAGAAGTAAGGATCAGTCTAATTTTCCCAGGAACTCATTCTGCCTTTAAGCCACATACTCTGGGTTCTATGTTTAAAAATAAAGCAGGACTTGAAAAGCAGATATCACCACTAGCTTTCAGATGCCACTTTTCAAATCAGGAGAACCTTACAAAACAGCTACTATTTTCTGTTGGCAAGAAATTCTAAAGTATACTAGCAGCAGCCCAAACTCTGGCAATCATGGAGGGCATGCACTCTGAATCCTGGGCTCCCTCTGTCCCACCTGGGCCCTGCCATGTCCCTTTTCCAAAAGCCACCTCCAGTCCCTCCTAATGCTCATCACCAGAGCAGGGGGCAATGAACTGTGAGGCTCTTTGCCAGGTGAGCAAATCTCACCAGTCCCTCTCACAGCGAGTGGCTTGCTCCCTCTAGAGCTCACAGGCATCCTGCATGGTGCTTGGCAGGGCATCCTCAGGATGCTCTGTTGAATTCAGTCTCCTCAAGATAGTGATTATTTTTTAAGTTTTTTCGTTGCTTTTGGTAGTAGTTGGATTTTTTTCTTCCTCCTGTTCAGTTTTTCTACCATAAGTGTAAGTGCCATAAGGCATGGATAGTAAGTGTCCTGACTTGCAGCATCTGGGACTAAGAACTGAGAGCTCACTCTTGTTTAGCCTGCCCTAGCAAGTGCTCAGAACTCTACTACACATCTCAGACTTCTGCTTTACCTTTCATTTTCATCACAAAGTTTTTTATACTCTGCTGCTACAGTTTCATGTTTTTCATTTTGCTGCAGCATCTTCTCCTGTTCCATCTTGAGCACTTTCTCCAGTTCTTCCAGGTGCACCTTCTGTTTCAGCAACTGATTGTACCTGCAAACAAAAATCATACTGAAGTTTATTTTTATTGAAATGACAAGAAAACAGGGATTTTTTTAAAAGGCTATCTTTCAAAGTTATAAGATCTTAGTGCTGTATTTTACTAATGCTAAATTTATCCATACTAGTTACAGAGGGGTTTCTGGCTCTCGGGTTTACTCGGGTGCATCAGTATTTACCTATCTTCTAAGTCCTTGTGCTCCACCTCCAGGTTTTTGTGTGCAGATTTAAGACTTCCATGCTTAGCAATCAGAGACTCGTACTCAGAAACCTGTCCCTCGTGCAGGTGCTCCAGCTTCTCGTGGTCCTTGAGGAGGGAGTCGTAGAGAGCCTTCAGGTCCTCGCGCTCCCGCAGCACGGCCTCGGCCTCGTTCTCCAGAGCCGACTGCTGGATCAGCAGCTGAGCATTCTGGTTCATCAGAGAGCTGCTCTGAGAATTCAGGGTGGAGTTTTCGACCTGTGCCCACCAACAGTTGACAAGAGTTGCAGATCAGTTTCATCCTCTGGATTATTTTTGTCTGTCTCCTCACACTGAAAGATTCCTTGGGTTTAACCCTTAGCATCCTAGGCTTCTATCGTCCTAATACCTGGCAACCTTTAATGGGAATGCTCTTTTCCTTACATCCCAACAGACAATTCCAATCTGAAATATTCCAGGAGTATTTTTATAGCAGTATGGCATGAAAGCACTTAAGCATATGCTTAAATTGATTGGTGGGAGGGAGGGGGAGGAAATAAAGTAGCAGCACCTGGAAGGAGCTACCCACATTCTGTTTTGCTGAAGAACTGCCCTTCACAGGTCTCTTCCCCCAACTGTAATTAATAGCAGCTCATCACTTTATGTGCATGTTGTAAGATCTGGTGGAAAGCACTTTTCTTGTGGAGCAGTGCAATTTTTCCAACAATTATGTCAGAACAGTATTAAATGTCTATTAGTATGTTAAAGCCTTCAACATCAGATAGATTTAAAAAAGGAAAAAATCAACAAACACTCTGTGTGCCTCTGGGAAGATTAACCTCATCTAAGCCTTGGGTACCTTAAAGAATTGATGACACCTAATATGCTTGTCACCTGACATGCATTAGGCACAGTTTCCTCCTCTTGCCTATTGAAGAGATGAATCCCACAAACTACTGAGGCTTTTAGCACCCTCAGGGTATCTATTTAAGGAAAAAAAAAAATCTATCACTCGAGTGCACACTGTTACTAAGGAACAAATCCCCTTCTGTTGGAACTGCAGCATTCTTTGTTACAGATGAGAAAGCTGAACCTTTCACTGGAAATGAAGTAATGTCTGATGGCAAGTCTATGCTGTGAAGCTTCCCAGACTCAATTCTGAGTTTCATTTAGTCCAGAATTTCCAGTTGCCCTAGAAGACACTCTCTCTCTTGTATGCTCCCTATGGTTATCAGAAGTAGTAAAATGACTGCTGTCTAAGAACAGTTTAGACATAGTCCATGCAGACTTAGTGCACTTCAGGTTTTGCTAACAATCTTCTTTTCATGAACACATTTCACCTCTCATTTTGGTTTAGAGTTGCCTTGTACCTCACTTGAAGCCACAAGCAACCCAGCTGAAATCTCAAGGAAGAACTGCCTTTGTCTGTTGGGTGTAACATCAGTCAGTCATCCCTGGCACCAGAAACTACATTGCTTGGTGTGCTACACCACAAAAGGAAAATTAAAACTCAATAAAAGGTGGGAAACCATTCCTCTTCCCAATTCCCTGCCTGAGTCAACTGGATATTCAAAGGTATTGATTCTCCACCTTTATCTGGGAAAGGCCTGTGCTGCAAAAGAGGAACTACAGAGATATTCCTGTTTCTCTGACAAATGGTGTGACAATCCACTCAGAGTCCTGAACCCAGCTGTACCCTCATCTCTTGACAGGCTGTAGTTGGTGCCCACATGCACCAGCTTTAAACACCTAGATGAGGCAGTGTGCAGCAAGGTCGTGGTCAGTGGTGGGCTTGCTGCCACACAGAGGAGCACTGTGCTAACCAGTCAGGGTGCTAGACAAAGTGCAGCTCTGCTACAGCTGCTCTGCTTCCCAGCAGAAATGGGATCGGTCCTGGGGTGTTCCCACAACATGGGATCAGCCTCCTTCACTCTGATCACCGTTCATGCTCCATCATTTCTGACACTGTTTACCATTCTGCTGAACTGGGGACTTGGCATCCCTTTTTTAAGAAGTTGTGATTCTTAAGAGCACCAAAACACGTTAGGTCCATTCACAGGAATGTTTCATTTATCAGAGATTAATAAAAGAGAGATATTATTAATAAACCTGTTAAAGTATGAAGAATGACATCCTAATTTTGGCCAAAAGAGCTGCAAGAACCTGTGGGCAATCCTTTGTATAATTCCCAAGGTCACACAACCTTTGAATGACTTTTACTTTAGAAAGCCAGAGAGGAAAATCTTACCTGCAGCTTGGCATTTTGAGTTTGTAGAGTTGTGTTTTGTTCCTGTAGAGAAGCAGTCTGCCTTTGGAGTGCAAGGATCTGAGCCTGCAGATTGCTATTCTGAGTCTCAAGTTGCTTTAACTGTGTCTTCAGTGCTTGCTTCTCTGCCTGCAGTGTGGCATTCTTTGAATATTCAAACAATAAATAAATAAAGTTGAGTTCACAGATGTTTACTGAGCTTCAAGAGACAAACCCCTCAGCTCTCCCACTATCACAGCACTCAGCAGTACCATCCCTGCAGGCTAAGAGTGTAAAAGGGGTAACTGAGAGAGTACCCATGGAGAAATAGGGGGGGAATCTCCATGACTCATTTCAATAAGGATTATGTAAGAGGGATTTAAGAGATATCTGTGGATTCAAAAGGGCAAATTCAGGTTTCCACATTCCTCTAAATGCTGATTAAGTTTACAGCATCTGTCAGAGCAGAATCCAGCTCTTCATAAAATATATTTAATTCAGATTCTGCCTGGTATTGAAACTAGGTGATGAAGTGCACACTTTTTAAACAATACTTCCATTCCTATTCCTAGCACAGTTCACAACAAATAATGAGTAACAGAATACTATTTAACACATCTTACATTCCTTTCCACTTCAATTAATCTATCTTTAACTTTCAATAATTCTCTAGTAGTTTCCTGATTTTCTTTCTCCCACTTGTTGACAGATTGATTGTCTTCTCCACTTCTTGGAGGAGAGTTCTGAACCATTCTTTCCTCTTCTTGTCTTTGCTTGAGTGCTTCATAGTTCTTTTTCACCTGAAATTATTTAGGAGAACTTAATTATGTTTAGAATTTTCCATTTTCTACATCCTAACTTATGACATGACCACATCACTTTTCAAGGAACAGAAAATGTTGCATTACTGTATTTGTACATTCATTTTTGGGTATGTCTGGGGAGATGAGGTACAGATTCTTTCTGAATATGGATAGCTTAACCCTAACAAATACTTGTCTAACAGAAAGATACCTCTGTTTTCTATTTCAGTGCTTTCAACTGTATCCCCCAATTTCTATGAGAAAACTCTGCAACCTAGGAGGCTGTATTTCTTTTTTTAACCAGTCCACTCAGGCTGTTCAAGGCAGATCAGAAAATGAACTGGAAATTACCACTTTTGACATCCCAAACCAAATCAACTTCAGGTTATTTATCCACCTGACATATTCAACACTGCACCACTGGGCCTGCATTACTGCAGTTTTAAAGAGCAGCCATAGCTCTGTCCTGCTTTACTCTGCCCAAACAATGCCCATCTTTTGCTGCCTGACACACAAGGCCCAGACAGAAGCAGCAGCAGCTGCCACAGCAGCAGTTTATCTTGCAGAAGAGAGGTTGTTCTCCTTACTGTTTTAAGCTCCTGACGGAGCTGCTGGTTTAAGTTGGTTGATTCTTCCAAACGAGCCTCCAAAGCAGCAATTTTTTCTTCTTTTATTTCCAGAGACTTCTTCAGTGTGGATTCTAATTTTGACTCCAAAAGCTTGTACCTGCTGGTCAATGACAGCACACACACAAGTCTGCATTTCAACTCATTCTTTGAGCTATGTGCATTCTAAAGCATGCTGAGCCTCACAGCTACATTCAGCAATGTCTGAATGCTGGCTGTTTCAAAGCATGAAGGCCCTTCAGTGTTGATATCAACTCCTACGTCTAAAACAAACAGAAGATGGAAGCCAAAGCCAGCTCTGAATCCTCCTTTCTTTCACAACACAAGAGGCACACAAAGCCACAGTGGTGGGATCACGAGTGTGTGATGACAGCACTCCCCTTCTGGCCCCACTCCAGGCAACCCAGGGGGGACCTGGCCCAAATGAGAATGTCAAGGATTCAGAGAGTAAGAGTTTCACCCATTTCCATCTCCTGCCAGCTCCCAAAGAGGCAGCAGCAGGGCAGGGAACACAGCACTGCAGGTGCACACTCATCTGTGTGAATGGGCAAATTGCTCTCAGTCCAGCTGCTGGTACCACTCCTGATGAGCAAAGCTTCCATTTTCTACTCTATTTATAATATTGGAGGGCACCTAAAAACCCAAACCACACATTTGGGAGAGAAGTGGTCAGATTTAGAATATATCACTTCAGAACAGTATCTCCCTTTTCAGCAAATACTGAACACCACACTCAGCAATCACTTCTCAGCAGTTGTGCCCAGAATCTGGAGAACATCCCACTTCTCCCCACAGCAGGATTTAGAACAAACCACTAAAATCCCCCTTTTAATAGTGACTGATGAAGAATCTATCAGTTTAGTGAATGGAAGAGATTGCAAGAGACTCCTGAATGGACAACAGCATTAGATCTAGTCAGCAACTGGAGCAGAAGACCAATGGCAAGAGAATTAATAAGCAGAAAGCTGTCCTGTAGCATCACATAGTAGGATGAGAATCTGAGATTCTAAGGTATGACAAGTCATTCTCAGGGACTTGAGCAGCAGTAGGCAGTCTGTGACTAGTACAACAGAGAGCATTCCATTTTCTTGAGCTGAAGAGTATATTCAGCTACTAATAAGAATTTCTGCTACTGAAATGTTACACAGTCATGCAGAAAACAAAGGAGGAAAATACTAATAGCTGAGACCCAACCTCCAGTTCCCTTCTGAACATCCAACAGTGAAAGATGGTACAAACTTTCTAGTGTTACCAAGATCTAAGTATTTCAGATTCAGTGTCAAAATCCATAAATCATCTGTCTGAAGACAACAGTCATTGAGAGAAAATGAAAACCACTTCAAAGTTAACTCAAACGTGGTCATCTTGGGCCCCAACAGACTCGAGTGCTACCAAGAACACCCGAAAAAAACCCCAAACCAACCAAAACACAAGCAGCTCTCTCCAATCAGAGAAAGATTGTCAATTTTTAATGTCTGTCATCTAAATGAGAGGAGCAGACCAAAAATACACTGAGAAGTAATTGAGGCCATCATGGACCTAGCTTCCCACAGTGAAAGAATTGCCAATGCTTCAGACAAAGCAACACAGGTACTTCTGGCTGAAGGAGAAAGCTGAGAATAATGGCAAGGCAGAGCAGTGGCAGAGCAGTTCCAAACCCATCACTCAAAATAAATGTTCCCCATTCACAGTCATCTAGCTCTACATGAGATAAGTTACAGTCAGTTCCACATTGTGGTTTGAGAAGCTGCTCAATACAGCAGCATGGCAGAAATTCCTCCAGACCTCCCTGGCCCCAGGCCTGAGCTCAGAGGCAGGCTTTGGGCCACGTGCTGGGTGAAGTTCAAGAGAGAAGCCTTCCCCACAGAGCAGCCTGAAGGGGCACATCATGCCAGTCTGATGGAGGATATTCTGTATTTTCAGGTACTCCACCTGCCTCTGTGGTGCTCTCACATGGTCAGTGCTGCCCATCAGGTTTGCCATAAACACCTCTCCAGACAGGCACTGCCTCCTGCTGCCAGGCCATCTGCAAAGAATTAAGCATGAGCTGTTCCTAGGACAGTGCAGCTGAGCAGCACCAAACCTCAGGAGATCCAAAGCCAGCCTCATGCCAATGCAGGGCAACCAGAATGCAGTGAGCCTGCTCCCTGGGCTGCAGCAAAAAAACTGCAGCCAGTCCTTGAACAGGGAATGCTCAGAAGGGAGCTCCCAAGAGAAAGTGAACTTATTTGTGCAGTTCACACAGCTAATCTGGAAGCAAAGGAAGACATTAAATAGGTCATGACAGGGGTCAGAAGTATGCTAGAAGTTCATTTACAGATTATAATCTAATGAAAGCTGGATAAACTGTTATCACTGCAAAATGTGAAGGAAACACCAGCATTGTATGGGCCAAAGCCATAATGCAGATAGTGTCACAGACCTACTAACCTTTGAGAAGCAAGATCACAACATCTGATTTTTAGGAGTATGAGAAATGTATGTAAAACACAAGTGCCACTGTCCAAAAAGTAGAAACAGACTCAAATTTTTGTTTTAATGTAGTATAATTTGGAAAAGCACCTTTAGAGAACAAAATTCTTTGCAGGAGCACTCACTCCAACCACTTGGGATCTAGGCTGTGATGTAGAATAGTGCTGCTCAAGATGGACTTCTTCACTGAGGCAGTTTAAGCTTCATCTTAGCTCAGGGACTGGTTCTTTGTATGCTATAGTCACATAGACTGTGCACTGTGTGCTACACAGCAATGCTTAAACTGGAAGAATTCAAAGTTCTGAGTCCTTCTCTTAACAGAAGCACTCCACAACTGTGAGCTGAGAAGGCAGGAAAGACAGCAGCAGAAAACAAGAGATGGTAACAGATTCTCCCTGGAGGCTTCTGGCACCATCCCAGTAACAGCACCAGCAGCAAGAAAGGGAAACTGAAGAAGAACAAAAGTTGTTTGGTTTGCTTTTGACACAGAAGGCCCAGAGTCTATCTCCATGTTCATGACAATCAGTTGTAACAACAGATCATGACAGCAGTGCTTTTTCTGTGCCTCCTCTGAGAGGCCACGAGTGAACAGCATCATGAAATAAAGGCTGGCTGGAAGCCCACAGCACTCTGCTTCTCTCCTGTCACAAATTTCCCCTAACTCCCTGCAGGATGAGACAGAGCCAGAGCACAGCACACAGTGAAGCAAACAGATGTCAGGGCAGCAGCTGCTTTAGGATGGCAGGTGTGGCAGTGACAGAACCACCAAGCTGGGAGACACTCAAGTGTTGGACACTGCCTGTGTCTGAGGGGCTGCAAACTGCTTCCTTTTGGGAGGGAGGATTAGAAGGGGATGGGTGTCAGGAAAGAGTTTAAGGTAACCACTGTGTGACAAGAGCATAAAAAGCATTGCTATCACTCAAGCAATCAAAAAGGAAAAAACAAACCAACCAAAAACCCACACAAAGGACCCATCCTCCTCACCCCCACATTTGAGGCCTATTATTTTGTATTATTTTAATTAGACACTCATCTGTTGATAAACTTCAGCAATTTTTAGTAATGAAAAGCAGAAACCTTTCCTCAGACAGCTGAACTGACGAAGACACCAACTGCCTTATTAATTGCCAAGACTACCAAGGTCCTTTTTGGGTCTGTTAGTGAGCCTCAAAAAATCTAGAAGTATGCCCAAAATCAGTCTGCAAAACCATTCCAAGTCATTCCCACACTGCTGCAGACAGGGCTCTTGGTTCTCACCTGTCATCACTGCTCTGTTCATCGTGCAAAAGACGCTCCTTGTTTAAACCTATTTTTTCAAGTTCATGGGCAAGCTTTTCCAGATCATTGTTCATTTGTTGGGCCTTCAATTTTTCATTCACCAGGTCCTTACACAGGAAAAATTACAGTCACTATTATTGTGTAAATAAAACAATGTAGTCTGAATTCCAAGAAATGCCAAGGCAAAAGTCTTAATCACTTCTGACCCGAATAACTCATTGTTAACTCTCCTTCCCCTCCAATTGTTCCAGTTTTCAGCTGTATCAGATACTCAGTTTTTAACTAAAACTCCCTTCCTCTCTGTAGAGCTGCCCTTTCAGGTTTGGCATTGGAATGTTACAGAGACAGGGAAAGGCAACAAACTCTAACATGAAGAGTTTGAGCCATGTTCATTTGACAGGGTCCATTACACTCTAATTAAGAGCAATATGCTGGCATTATTCCATTTATTATTGCCATTTACAAAGTTTATCTCTTTCCTCACTGCAATGCCAACAGTACACAGATTAAAGCATACAAAACACAAACCATTTTCGAAAATACTTATTTTCTACATTTCAACCATCCTCTGCCCAGAAAGTAAGCAATCTCACCTCTCTCAGAGTGACAAGGGTTTTCTTGTCAATGGTAGCTCTTTTCACCAGTTCCTTATTTTCCTTCTCGAGTTCTTTCAGGCGTACACACGACTCTTTGTACACAACTATTTCTTTAAACAAAGATTTATTTTCCTTTTCCAGATTGCTAATTTTCACATTGTTTTCTTCTAAAGTGCTGTCTTTAATCTCTGCTTGCTGACGAAGCCTTTTATTTTCTTTTTCTAGCTGCTTCTTATCTTTTTCCAATTGAGAAGTCTCTTGTTCTAGCAACTTGTTCTCCTTTTCCAATTGCTCTAGGCGCTTGCTGGAGATTTTTAACTCTTCCAAGTTCTTTTGCAAAGTCTGATTCTCAGACTCCAAGTCCTGTAATTCACTTTCCAACTGCTGGATCTTCTTGTTGCTGTTTTCCAGGGCTTTCTGCAGCCTTTGGTTTTCCGTGTCCAGGCCCTGGTAGCTGACTTCCAAGCGCTCTGTCTTCTTGAATGAGGCTTTCATGAGTTCAAGGCTTTTCTTCAGCTGCTCCTTTTCACTCTCCAGCTCCTTATTTTCCAGCTGTAGCTGTGCCACTTTAATGCTCGTACACTTCAGGGATTCGATTGTTCTTCTCAACTCTAAATTTTCTTCATCGAGTTGGGAATTCTCCTTTTCTAAGGACTCCAATTGAAAAGAGAGATTTTTCAGGCTATCCAAAGTTTTTTTCAGTTTTCTGTTTTCTGTTTCCAGGTCTGAGTTTTCTTGTTCCAAGGCCTCTATCTTCTCACAAGTTATTTTTAAGGTAGTAACTTTTTTCTGCAATAATTCGTTTTCCTTCTCCAGATGATGCAGCTCATTCTCAAGTTCTTCTGCTCTCTCCCCTTTCTCTTTATAGTGTTCCAGTTCTTTCCTGACTTGTTTTTTTTCAAACTCAATCTTATTCAACTTACTGCTGGTCTCTTTAATAGACTCATGAAGGATTTTATTCTCTTTTTCAATTTCTTTCATTCTTGCCTCAGCACTGATTTGTGAGCGTTGTCTTAGAGAAGCTACAGTTTGGCTCAAATGTTCGTTTTCTTGTTCTAATAGCTTAAGCTAATGAGGGCAGGAAAATGGTAAACTCTGGTGAGCAACATACCAATAAGCAATTATTCCCATATATAAACTGAAAGCCACTAAGATAATAAGATTATATCATGCTCCCCTTCTATTTTAAGATTAAAAAAATCAATAAATTCTCTTGGTCTTCCCTTATTTATTTGAAGCATTACGAAGATGGTGTGTGTATGCAGGTGGAAGCTGGACAACAAAAGCAGTAAAAAGTGAATCTTCAAGTATCTCCTCCTTGGATATTATTAGGCAACATAAAAATAGAATTAACAAAGCAGTAACAAAACCAAAGCTGTACCTATTTCTTAGCATCATTTAATTTCCACTTGTGTTTACCCAGCTTTAGATTGTATTTCTAAATGCTGTGGTTGCCAGAGGTGTGTGTCCACAAGGAACAAAACTGCAGTCAAGCTCTAACTTGAAAGGGAGGGAGGTGTGGGAGCCACAGAAGAGTCTGTATTTCACTTGGGAAAACAGAGGTGGTCTGTGGGATATGAGGGCATCAGGCAGGAACATTTTGGAAGAAACACAAAATTGTATTAATTTTTGAGCTAAAAAGAACTCTCGGACATGCTGTTCCAAAACAGCTTCCAGAGAACAGAAGTTATATTAGAACTGAATTATTTTCTTAGATAACATATTCCCAGATTTACTTCAGGGACAAAGGCAGCATTTACATCTTACTTTTTAGTATCTCTTGACTTTTTCAGTTACTCCAAATAATTTGCAATTACTGGGGTATGTAACAACAGACAGCAGAAATCCAGACACCAGTTCAGATCAGTGTTTAAGAATACCCTAATAACATATCATACGGATGTTTCAACAATAAACTGTTTGAGAAAAGCAAAAGTGCTAATTGCAATGAAAAACAGACTGAGAAAATTATAGACTGTTCTTTCATATTTAACTCTGAATGTAACTATTAATTACAGGATCTACAGCTCTGCTCCCAGTAATGACAAACTGTTCTGAAACCATTAATGGGAGATTAATGGGATTTCCAGAAGTTTCTGTAACTCTTGTGGCTGCCTTCCACAGGTCTCCTGAAGTGTTCTGCAAAGGCTTCAGGTTTCAGCACTGGTACAGACACATCACTGGCATACTGTGCCCTCCCAAAACAGCTCCAGTCTTTGACAAAGACCCAGATGCCAGTTTCTGGCAGCCAGAGAGAAATTCTGCTGTCCATGACAAGTCACAGCCAGAAAACCTGCTAGCACAGTGGAAGATGAAGCAGCGGAATAGGAATGGTTCCTATGCCAGGCAATAAGACAGACCCTGAGCAGCACAGGAGGAAAGAAGTCTGCAGGGGAGCAGCCCAGCTCTGCTGCACTGGTCTCTGTCAGCCCCTCCACGGGACAGGCTGCTGTAATTCTCATTAATACTCCAACAGTCCTTCAAACAGTGCCCAGCTGTCTGGAACCTGTTTTCCTCCACTGAGAAGTGTCTGGCTTACTGCCCAAGCTCCCAATTTTCACTTCTGGCTGAGCTACACCCTTTAAGCAGCCACAGCAAAAGCACAGCCCTTGGAAGCCACAGAACACTATGAAGTTCTACAACTAGCAGTGAAGCCTCAGCTAAAAGTGAGTCCTGTCTCTCACTGGCTGCAGGCCTCAGACAAGCTGCTCTGTGGCAGGTATGTCCTTCAGGAAATCTGCCATACACAGTCCCTTTACACCTGCAGGGAAAGGATTCAGAGCACAGGGCAGTGCCCAGCTCTGCATTCTGCTGCTCCAGACCCTTTACACCTGCAGGGAAAGGATTCAGAGCACAGGGCAGCACAGGGCAGTGCCCAGCTCTGCATTCTGCTGCTCCAGTCCCTTTACACCTGCAGGGAAAGGACTGACAGAGCCCAGCTCTGCTTTCTGCTACTCACTTGGCGCTCCGAGTTCTCTCGAAGTGCTTCAAGGCTCTTCTCAAGCTGTGCTTTCTCCTTCATTAAATCTTTACTCAAGTTCTGACTGTTCTGAAGACTTTGTTTCTCTTGGCTAATTTCATTCTCTAGCTCTTCAAGCTAGGGAAAAAGAAACAATATTTTTAGAATTACTGAAAAATGACAAGTGTTAACTCTCAGCTGGGTTGATGGTACCCTTGTAGAAATGAATAAAAGTAGTTAAAGAATAAACAGAATAAATTATATTCTTTATCTAAAACAATTACTCTCTTCTAGGAATGAATTTACTTCTGCCAGAATTTTCTCCCTGGCTCCAAATACTGTGTCTATAAAGTAGTTTTGCATTAAAAAGGCCAGATTTTACTAGGCTCGGGGTATTTCTCCATGGATCTTTTTTTCCTCTTAAAATTCCATTTTAGTGAGATTTATACAGCTCCTCCAAGTCACTTTTAAGGGCTGAAAGTTATTTAACTATTTCATTTATGATAATTCATTAGGAATTAAATATACATATAAATATATAGTTGTCAAACTATTTCAACCTGTGATGTCTCTAGACAGTAAAACATTTTGCAAGTGAAGATAAGCAAGTGTGATTTTTCTGTCACATCTAAGTTATAGTTACCTGGAAGCAACACAGAGGTATTTTTAAACAATCATCTGCTGGAAGACTTTTTCCTTTATATATATGTGTGTGTATTCATGTCAAGTACATCATCCACATTACTCAATCCTAGAGGAGTCCAGCCATAAAACTCAGACCCCACAAAGGGGGGATACTTTAAGAAACAAATTATCGTAATTACACATTAAATTACTGCTAAATGACATTGAGAAATAAAAATCACAAAAAGGGAGCAGAATGGAATTTCTTCCTCTGCAAAGCAATTTCTTGATCCAAACCATGTAAAAAGTATGGTGCCATTTCTTCCTCTCCCCCTCCAATTCAGAGCTTCCCAGTTCCTTGCTTAGGCCAGCACAGCTTTACAGGGGCATTGGCATCCACTGGCCTTAGCAAAGGAGCAGTGACTTGTTCCATCACCCATCAGTGATGCAGTCAGCCTCTGTCTGAGAGCCACATTTAACAGCAATTCATAAAACTACCCTTTATCAAAGTAGCAAAGCAATGTTGGGCACTCACACACAGTTCCAACATACACTAGTTTACCTTTTTGCTGAGTCTTTGGTTTTCTTTTTCCATTTTCAGAATCCTTGAACTACTGCCTTCTACAGAACCCACTGCACTTTGTAGTTCTTCCACTGTCTTCAGCAAGCTTTGGTTTTCCATTTCCAGCTTCAGCAATCTGCTTGATGTCAGTTCATTCACTTCATGGCCAAGTGATTTCTGTGGCACTGTAAGAGAAAGCCACAATGAAAAATAAAAGGTTAGTTATTGTCTGGAGTTCTTGGACTAGGGGATTTAGAAGCCTTTGATGGTCCCTTCTATTCTTGGTGAATAGAGTCAGTCAGGATTGATGACCCATCTTCCTTACCCAACAGATAACACTGAAGATGTACAAAAAGAAAAGTTCTACTCATCCTACAGATCCTAATCACAGCAGAGCTTTGTTTCCTGCAGCTTAGGATGTGTCTCTACATTTCCACAAGCCCTCTGCATGAGATCCAGTGTGTGACCAGGAACTCCATACTGGAAGAATCAGCATTTTTGTCACAGCTATCTTTACAAACCTTCACACTAAGAAGCCTCAACTTCTGATCAGTGCCACAGTTTAAATGGTAACACAACGTAGCTCCAAGGAATTTACCCACGTTACACCTTTCTTTAACTGAAGAAGACTCAAAAAGGCACTTTTCACATAGGCTCTATCTCCAAGGACACATGGGATGGAGTAAAAACAAACCAAGCAACACAACCAAGCCAAACTAATGAGAGGAAAAGCAAACAAACAACAAACCCACAGCACCTTCCAACTGTCACACCTCCCCAGAGACAAAGCTCTGCACTTTAGAAGGAATGACTTTATTTCCTACTGCTGCCCAGTCCTCAAGCTTTCAGCTTTTGTATTTTATCAGGCTACAAAATGACTGTGTTTACCTTCAGAAAGTTCAGTAGTCCTATTCATCTGCTCAAGCTCCCAGCCAAGATGCAACGACTCGTCCATACTTTGTTTCTGAGCCATTTCTAGAGTCATATTTTCCTCCATCAGCTCCTCAATCTTCTTTCTGTCCATGTCACGCTCCTTAAAAATATTCCACGTGTCATGTGAGAAAAGGATGCAGAGAGAGAAGCAAAATTTCCTGTTGTGTGAACTCTCAGAAGGTGCTTTGGTACAGGCCTGGGCCATGAGGAGTGTCTCACCTGGCTCTTTATAATCCCCTCTCCCCACACATGCTTCTTTAACACCAGGAAGTTGCAGCTGTAACTTCCAGCATTTTGCAGAGTGAAAGACAACAGAAGCAACCAGCTGGCACCCCTGAGCAAAACTGAGAATCCCAAACCACCCAGGCAAATGATGACTCAATCATTTAGAGTATTTGCTTTTTGGAGAAGGACTTTAGAGACAGAAATTATTTATGGAATAACCTTCTGAAAAATGTGTCACTATTGCCAGAATTTGAAATATGAATAAACTCTCTTTAAGTGGTAACAGACTATCTTCACAGAGAGAGAAGAGCCTGATCCTTTCATTCTTACCCACAAGTCTCTGTATTTCTTACACTGTACTTTAGCTGTCTGATTGAACACTGCACTGCCTTTGGAAGAACACTGCCTTTGCAATTTTTCCACCCCTAGGCAGAACCAAAGCTACTGGAGGAAACTGTTACCTGGAAATTGTGACTAAATCAAGACCAACCTTCCTCCTCTCCTCCATTGCTTTGACTGGAGTTCTTTCATTGAAAATGGAAATGAGATTCAATGCATGTCAGTTGTCTTTGTCATCTTCCATCTACACTTACCATCTCCATATCATGTAATTTAGCTTTTAATTGCAGATTCTCTTTTTCTAATTCATGTAATTTATCAGAACGGGCTCGTGTCCCCTCTAACTGATCTTCCAACATTGTCTTTGTCTCTAGCAACACTTGATTGTCTTCCTTTAACTCCTGCAAGAATTAAGCAACAAAAACACAACAGAAGTATTTCCACACCCATACAACCTTTGATAAACAGCACAATGAGGTTTAGAAACATTGCTTTAATGCTAGAACATTCACCTGGAAGCTGCAGCAGACTTCTATAAAAAAAAAAATTTATAGCAATGTCACATTAATAAAATTTCCTAAGGTACAGTTAAAGAAAATTTTATGTAACTTAAGAAAAATTAAATATTAAATAAATTAAAATAAATTAAAAATTAAATAAAAGGTATCCATAATTACAGTCAACCTATAAATATCTTTGTGATTTGAGATGTATTTTACATATATACAATACAGCTAAGAAAAAAAGCTGACATTATCTAAAAATGACAGGAGTCAGGCTCAAGCAAACACAAAGCAGTACTTCACACAGCCTGTGACTGAGCTGTGGAGCTTGCTGCTACATGACTGTGGAGAGGAAAGGGTGATGTGCTGGGGAGTTACCAATTCATGCACGACCAAAAAACTCAAAGTGCCACCTCCAAGTGTGATTTTCCTGAACAGAGGCTGCTGGAGGCTGGGAGAGCACAACAGGGAAGTGTCACCAAGTGCTTGTGCTGTTCTCTCACTCCCCTCTAAGCACTGCCCACTCTCAAAGAGGGAGACAAATGCAGATGCTCCTTTCAGTCTGTCATTTATTTTAGTATCAGACTCAAATCCCTAATCTTTGGGTTGCAGGAAATGGAGAATAAAACTTAAGAGAATAGTTTTCTACAGGCCATAATTAGGCTTACAGATCACTAGGCAAACTTACTTAAGCCCAAAGCAGGACAATGCTAAAAATGCAGCCATGTTCTCAAACTACAACCAGCCATATCTGAAGGCCCTAAACAGCTTTATTTTCATCAGAAGCCATTAAAAAAAATTTCTCTGTATACATGAGGTAATGTGTAAAAACATATAATTGGCAATTATACCTATGACAAAACATTTCAAACTTCATCACAGTCAGCTGTAAAATCTGAAAAAAAATCAGTGAAAATAACATTTACCCCTCACACTCCTCCCTATGGAAATATTAAGTTAACTTATAGTTATTAATATTACGAAGCAAAACAACTAATTAACATCTGTCCCTATTCAAGCATGCTTGAAAAATCAGATAGTTTGCAAGCTATGAAGCATGTCAACAACCTCTACATTTCTTACTAGGCTAAACATTCTCTGACAATGCAATTCTCAGTTTCCAAAGCCTGTCCAGCAGTCTCCTCTCCTTTACCCAGTTTGCACCTGGATGCTTCCAGTCCCTCTGCCAACAGCAGCAGACACACCCAGCTGATGAAGTCACTCACAGCAGACCACTCTCATGGCTCTGCCCATACCCAGGCAGGCTGGTGATCATGGACACCACCCAGAGTGCCCCACCTGCCAACAGCCCCATGCATGCTCATCTTTACAGCAGATATCCATCACCTGCCAGCAGAGATCATGCCCTGCACCTCCATCACCGAGCTCGAGCTGATCTTGTGTCTTGTTTCAAGTACGAGAACAGAACCAGAGTTGGGAAGCAGTGACCAGCTTTGGGTTATATGTGGCATGCAACTCTGGAGCCCCCCCAGGAATGGATGTTTCCATGACAGCTGCTAAGGTATCTCTTTAGTGTATCTTTAGAAAATTTCCTTCAATTTCACCAGATTTTCACGTCACACAATAAGGTTAAAAAAGTAATTCCCGCGAGCAATGTGGAAAACCAGAAGCTGTAATGCTGTTTGCACACCCCCGTGTTTAAGTCACCACAGTAACTCTGAAAAAGCCTGAGGAAACAGAGGATGGCCATTAGTTTGGGTTGCTGTACCTCCACTCTGGCCTTGTAGAACTCGATGTCGTGCAGCCTCTCCTTGTAGCGGCCGACCTCGCTCTCCAGCTTGTCCACCCGGATGGCCTTCTCACGAAGAGCATCCAGCTCATCCCTGTACACTCTGGCAGAACGGGCATCCGACAGTAAATTCATGTTCTGGGGAGAGGGAAGGGCAGAAATCAAAGCCCACAGCACTGGGCAGTACAGGCTGCAGGGAGCTCAGCAGCAGTTCTTGACGCCAGGTGATGCAGAGGGAAATCGGCTCCTGAGACACAGAAGCCCTGGAGTTGAGAGGCTCAGCACAGATCGACTGCCAAGGAAATGCACCAGCCCTTTGCAAGGACAGACATGTGCACATTCCTCCCCTCCAAACAGCATGCTTCTTTTGATAGATAATACTGTCAAATGAGCCCAAATCATGTCCCAGTAACAGATGAATCAGATGCTTTCCTCATTACCAAGGCAGACCCCAAGAATGAAGAAAACTAGACAAAAATCTGAGTGCACTGCTTTTGAGAATGTTCACCACGTGTACACTCATGGGATATGCTGGTGGTAAACTGCTTGAATGTGGAAGCACAGAAAACAGAGAAGGGATACTAACCTAACTCAGAATATTTGTCCAGCATACTCTACCAAATAAAGGAATAAATGGTAGAAGATCATGTTCAGAGTGCAAAGTGGAAAATGCACGAAAACATACTTCCTTATGCAAAAAAAAAAAACAGGGGGGGAGAATCATTTTGGGGCAACTTCCCCCCCTCTTCTTTGTAAGCAACAGCAACACAACCCCCATACCTCTTGCTGAAGTCTCTTGAGCTCAGCTTCCATCTGTTCAAGCTCTTGCTTACAGTCGAGTAACTGCTCTGTCTTTTCCTCACTTAGAGAAAACAAAACAGTTAAATATGACCTCAAAACCAGACAAATAGAACTCTGTTTGCAAACAAAATACTGAGATTTGGGAGACTTCTCTCCCTTAATCCAGACTTTCATGGCCATCAGAGTGCACAACTTAGGTATGTCATGATGCTTTACCTATTCATTAAGCTTTAGTCTGTATCTAATCTTTTACCTTTGGTCATATTTTCCCTAGTCCTTTTAAATTGTTGTTCACTAAAAGATCCTACATATGCAGGGTAGAAAACATGAGGGTGTAGTAATGGATTTTCTTTTGAGATAAGGGATAAGATTGGGTTTTTTCATTAAAAGCCTCCAACAATAAACATGTGCACCAGGAGATTCACATCCAAGAGAAAACTCAGAATAATTTCAAAATACATATTCAAAAGGTCCAAATATTTTCCAGAACCAGACAGTGGCCACTGGTGCATTCTGTCACACATCAATTTTTTCTTTTTCTCTCAGAGAAGGATTATGGTTTTCTGGTGCCTGCACTCATTAGAAGATGACACCATTTAACCTTAATAATTTTACTGACTGTATAATGAATTTTAATTTCATGAAAACACCACAGTGTTTGATTTAATCTATTCAGAGACCTGTAATAGAAACAATTTGACATAGATACTACAATTCTTAGAGGCCTCAATCTTAACTTCCAGCTAACACTTATTTCTCAATGCTCAAAAAATGAGTTGATTAAAGCAGGAGTTTGGTAAACACTCTGTCAAAGACATAGAATACATAACAGTCAAAAGTCAACTGCACCTCAGAACAAACTACATACTGTTGAAAAAAACTGCCATATCCAATATTCTGTACCCTTAGAAGATATATTGTCTATTCAAATATTACTACTATTTAATATTTTTGAACAGCAGTATTAAACACAAGAGAAGTAGAAAAGGGGAAGTAAGATAATTTAATGAACTAAAATAGAGAAAACAATGTAAAAGCAAACATATTAACAAAGAAAATATTTTCTGAGCCAAAACTAGAAGAGCTGTTTTTGCCAAGGGGCCAATCTCCAAGCAAGGCCCTTTCTGCCACCACACTTTCTGAAATGGTTGTTGCCAGCCTGTAAGCAATGAAAGGGTTCATCTCCATCAGCTCCCTGCAGCATCCCTGCCCACAGCAAACACCAAAGCTTTCCCTTCATACAGGTGTTCTGAGGCCTTATGGAATACCAGTGTACTCTGCATTAACCTTCTATTAACACTGGTATTCCTACAGCATTGTTCCAGGTGGAAACACCAGTTAATACAGAAAATTAGGTGTGCTATTTGCAGTCCTGGAGTTTCTCATATTACTTATATTACAAGCCTCAAATTGCTGTTTTGCATCCAACTAAAAATACAATTTCATGCAGAAGATCTGCAAAAAGTATTAGCTGCAGTGCATATGAAAGCAGGTATGAATGTTCATTGCCAAAACCAGATTATAAATAAATTTCAGCTGAGCATTTTCAGCTCTCGAATGAATCTAATTTTAGGTTTACCAAACACATGCAGCATTTAATACCAAACGCTACAGACAGAAGCTAATTTATCAAAGTCTAGTATTTCAAATACACTGCTAGGCATAAGGGAAATTTATTTATGAATTGAATTCAAATAGAGTGCAAAATGTGAAATGTTCTGAGCCATCAGTGTTGCCCTAATTGCATGCTTCAGCTACAGACTAGAGAGGATTGTACTAAATTATACAGAGCATGCCAGTGTTCACTGTTTAGGCTATCTATTAACTGTCAATCAAGCTAATAACAGCAATTTTTTCACTAATTTTCTTGGTGCAGCTGTTTATAGAATATCCTGGGCGGGCTCACTTCACAGACACATAATAATACAGACATCAGAAAGAAAGAGCCACATCTTTTTGTGCTCTGTTCTTCATGAAGACCAAGATGTGTTGGGGGGAGGGGATCCTCAAAGTAAATCAACCAGATACTTAATCCAGCCGGCTAGAGATGATCTGACCAACAAACTCTGGTAAGAGCAGACCAGCAAGATGGTAACTGCAATTTATGCTACCTCCAACTTTTAGTTTTATTTTTACTTGTCTCTTCTCTCCACAAGATACACTGGATTTAAAAAAAAAAAAAAGATCAATCAATCTTCATTTCTGTTGTTTCTAAGAAACAAATTACTATAGATACTGAATCTCTTCCTCTCTAATAGGATAGTTTTGCCATTAATTCTTGAATGGTCCAGACACAGCTCTTGCTTCCACTCCTGTCTGCCCCGTAACTGTTCTGGAGTGTTTCACCTCATAACTGCCTCAACTGCAAAGCTCTCCTTTTAGAAACACATATGAATACAGAGATATTAAAACTACAGTCAGGTATTCATTGATGACAACAAACAATAGATGAAGCACAAAGCATTTGCCTCAGAAACAACATGGGCAAAATATGTAAAAGTCAACACTGCATTAGATTAGTCGTATTTCTAAAAGCAGATAACTTATATAAAACAGAGAGCCCATTACTATAAGTGCTCAAGAAGTTGCTCAAACGTTAAAGAAGTTCAGAGTGCAAAAGGTTAAAAACTACTCCAGTAATAGTTCACTGATTCCAGTGAGTTTATGGTTAAAACAAGGGGCAATGGTTGAAATGAGCAAGGAGTGGATGGAGATGAGAACTGAGGCAGAAGTTGTTTCCCAGCAGAGTGGTGGCCACTGG
>JANHGL010020237.1:0-49092 GCA_024611195.1 Ceyx melanurus
GCACAGGCATTGTGGCAGGTGCAGGATGGGTAACCCGCTGCTGTATTTGGGGAGGGGGGTTTGGTCCTGCAAGGGCTGACAGGGAAACTGCTCCTGCAGGCTCAAGGGGAGGCTCAGCTACATCAGCTGAGGAAGCACCACCCAGGACAGCATTTGTTTACACTGCATTTTAAATGGGAACCAGGAAAAAGGGGGGGGGGGAGGGGGAAGAACAACAGGTACATTTCTGTCTGTACATCTTTACCAAATATATTTATCTTTTCACATATTAAAAGGCCTTTTTATTCCTTTGCAAGACACTAGTCTTATTTTGCCTTTTTATCTCTTGAAAATTGATGGTTCTTTGGCCTGAGAGGCTTTTTCTTAGCCTTGTAATAAATGGATACAGTTTACTGAACTTTCAAACAAGCTCTCCACCTAGTATTTGTTTGTTCACACATATTTACACTCCCTTGATTTTTAGCAGCTCTGAATAAGGCTTATTTTTTAAAATAATCAGTTAATGAAGTTTTATCTGAATAGTCATAAGCCTATTAGTGCTCAAGTTGTCCATCAAATCCCCTCTTCACCCTCCCCCCGAGGTTAAACAAGAACCAGAAATCCTTTTATACTCGAAATAACATGCTGGGAAGAAAAGAAGCAAAGAAGGATAAAAAAGCCCAAGCCCCATGTTCAGTCCTTTTTCAATCATAGAGATACACTGGAAACGGGGCAGAAATGCAAGGCTGCTTTTTTTTTCTTCCCTTGTCTTCTCCTCTCCCTCCTTTGTAGGTCACCTTTACTATGAAGACATTGATGCTTCCAGTGTTCACTTGCTTAAACCAAGTTCAACAGCCCAATCATGTAACCACCGTACTCCAGGTGGGTGAAGAGGGGGAATGGGCATCCATCCCAGCACTCTGGCACCAGGGAAGGAGGCACCCTGCGTGGACCCTGCATCAGGACCTCTGATGCAGGACATGGGCAGGGGAGACTTCCCTGGGAAAGTGCAGGCAGCGTTAGAGGAGGACAAGGTAGAGAGCATGCCACGACACAGGCTGGGCTCAGGTGGAAGGGGAGCAGGCAGACACATTGTGCTGAAGGATAGCCCAACACCGGCCTCTGCACCCCGGGAAGGGCAGGGGGCAGCAGTGGAGGAGGAGAGCGTGGCAGCCAGGACCTAGGAGCTCTTTGGCAGTCGCTCCTCCACCCCATGGGGAGCATCTTGGCAGGCGAGAGAGACCCCGCTCCCCTGAAATAAACAGCAGCCTTCCCAATGCTTCATTAAACTAACACAGCTTCCCGCCATTGCCCCGGCAACCGACACAGGCCTCCTGTTTGCCAGCTGGGGGAATTAAAGGCAGCCTGGCAGCCAGCCCCCAGCTCCTCCAAAAGCTCCCCTTACACTGTCAGAAAGCATCCCCAAGCAGGGGAAGGCGGGAGAAGGCAGGGGCGATCAGGCAGCCTCCAAGGTGCCACCTGAGATAAGAGTCTTGCCCACCCCCAGTCTAGTGAGCTGCGGTTCCCAGGGAGCAAAGGACCCCACTACTGTCATCAGCACTAGTGCTGGAGGGCAACACAAAGCTAGAGGGCTCACCAAAATGATCCCTGGACTGGGAAAGGGCCTGGATGGTCCAATGGCACAAAGGTGGGTGATACAGACATCACAGCATCACCTCTGTCCGAACATGACCGATAACTCACACTCATTAGTAACACATTCCTCTCACTGCCCATCTGCCAGCCCAGGAAGGAAATTACATCCTCTTGCTTTTCTTCCTTTCTCTTAAATCACACACAGTGTGAGTTAAGCCTTAATGTGAGCCCCCTGCTTCCATGGTGGACATGAGAGCGGCAACACAAGGACAAGCTGCCCCATCCTTTGCAGCTTGCCCTTAGAGAAAGCCCTCTCAGGAAGAGCCACTGAATGCAAACAATGATGCTGAACCAGTCTGAGCACATGGATATCCTCCTGCCCCTCTGTCCCTCCATTCAAAATGGGCAGACATCCCTTCAGGCAAGGTGGGGATGTTCCTCCACATGGCCTCAGTGGAGGAACTCGTTACGCCACCCAAATCACAGAATTAGATGCACTGGTCTGGTGCAGGTGCAACGTGCCAGTGCTTCCAGCACCTTCCTCTTGCCACCGCCACCGGCCACTGACACCACAAAGGAAGCTCGCCAAATTGGTGAGGAGAAAACACCTCCCTTCACAACAGCAATGAATAAAGGAGCACTATTCGCTCACTCGGGCATCGGCATCTGTTTTGCCCTGTTTTCCATGACTACTGGCTGTGAGCAGAGGTCTCACAGGGAGGAGCATTAAGTATTTATTCCAGCTCTCAGTTTTGTCAGCTTCTGATGCCACCAACGTTTCCATTCTGCCTTTTTTCTAATCCAGGAATCCCAAAGCAACCTTGCAAAGATACCTCCAACCTCATCAGCAGTAGCCTAGCTTTCCATAGCTCTGCAGCACACAGCTCACAACAAACTTAACTCTGTCCAGAGAGACCCACTCCAGACCCACCTTTGAACAATTTGTATGCCCTGCTTCTCTCCTACTTTGTGATCATGTTGAGCTTTGTGAAATACTACTTAGCTACACTTAACAGAATTAAGAAAAAAAAAGAGGAAAATAAAAAAAATAGTACATTCCAGATTCTGGCCACTACTCTGCATTGCATGAGGAAATGGCACATGGAAAATGTGGAGCTGTTTATAAGCATTAAATAACACTCTCTAGCAAGCTTGTAGGGACAAACATAAAGGCAGTGCGTCCAGGCAACCCTACAAAAATTAGCCCAGAGATCCCACCTCAGTGACAGCAGTTAAGGGTGTCTGAGCAAATCTTGAGCAGAGGGAAAAAAGGGGCAGGGAAATATAATCAAACATCTGACTTGTGTCGAAAGCTCCCCATAAAGAACTGTTACAAACCATGAAAGGGGAGTCTTTGAGGTTAAGAGGAAAAAACATAAGCACTTTAACATCATCCACTGTAAATTATAGTGACAGTGGGAAGAATATTGCCTTAGCTTTGATGGGGGATGCATAGAGAAGGGGAAGATTTCAGCTATTTGCAGGATAAATAGTGAGGGGCAATTGCAAAAGAAGAAGTGTATGCAGACCACTGCAGGTAATGGCTATTTGACTGGGAAGTCTGGTTTAAAGAGGCAGACCTGCCAGGGAACCTGGTTTAACGATGTGTCTCCTACTTTGGAAGTTTCTAACATTCTCATGTTCTGTTTTTCCCCTTGTGCAGGACTCTTGAAAAAAATAGCATATACCAAAAAAAAAAACAAAACAGGTTTCTGGTTCTTAAGCTTTTCTTCAAAGCAGTAACAAGTCAAATCCTGGAGACTGAAACCCAAACTCCTTCTCCAAAACAAAGACCAATTTATGTTTAAATCCTTTTTTTTTTTTTTTTTCAGGTAGTGCCAGGGTGTGGAGGGAGAGGAGGCTGAAAATTCCTGAGGCAAAGGGACTCCTGCGCCAATCTGGGCTGCTCTGTGCCCTGTCCCCACCTCTCCAACTGGGAAACACTCACAGCCTGCTGTTTCCAAACCCACTTTTTATTTTTTCCGTGCTCCTGGCTAATTAAACCTTCAATCAGGTCTGTCTCACCTCCCACCTGGACTAGCTCAACTCCCTGCTTTCCCATTTTTTTCATTCTTCCCCAGACCCAAGAGATTTGAGTTTCTGCAGCATCAAAGCTCCTGGAGGATGGCTTGGGTACAGAGCTGTCTCATGGCTCAGGCGAAACGTGGTCCCCCTCCAGCCATCCTCCTGGGGGGCTGGATTTCAGAGCAGAAGACACTGCTGTCAGGGAGCCAAAGGCGCGCAGGGGTAGGGGAGGTGCTGGTCTCAGTGTGCTCACCGTGTCCTCCTTCCTCACTGCTGCCATACATGATTAATCATCCCTGAGACACGCCTGCTGCTTCCCTCTGGCTCTCCAACAACCACAACAGCGGCGGCAGCAGCAGCTGAGAGCAGAGAGACCTCCTCAGGTTCCCGGCCCCAGCCCGGCGAGCATCTCCCAGCGGGGACCTCTGATCCTCGCACACGTCCCTCCCGCACACGCCGCTCTGCTTTGTGGCCTCGCAATTAATCGCTCCCCTCCCCCCTCCTTCAAACTCGGCTCGTCTCCCACCCCTCCCCCACCCCCCGTCCATCTGTGTCTAATTGCATTTCATCTGTAGTCATTCTCTGGAAAACTCACCGGGAAGGTGTCCAGGAGACTAGCACAAGCTTAAACACGCGCTTGACACGGGGCGCCGGGAGGAGCCCGGCCGCTCTGCCGGGGCACACCAGGGGCCTGAGGAAGACGGTCTCCTCCGCAGCCCACCTCTCGCCTCCTTGCTCCCAGCACAGGCAGGGGATGGGACGTTTGCCAGCGGGCAGGGGGCTGGCAGCCAGGCAGACGTGGCAGGCAGCCAGGAAGGGCCACCGAGAGCCGGAGGGGCAGAGGTGAAGCTGCTCAGATGCCAGCCTGTGCTCCACCGCAGCAAGCCCTTGCTCCCCTCTGCCAGGCACCCACCAGCAGCCCTCAGGCTGGCTGTGCCAAGGCCAGTGTGGGGCAAAGGCAGGGGACAGGCAGCATCCCACCAGCACGACCCGCCACTGGTGGGATCCAGGGGGTCCCCTTGATTCTGCTCTCTGGGACGCTGCCACCTTCCCCACACAGCAGGCACCTTCCACTTGCATCGTCCATGTTCCTGACGTGTCCATGGCACACTTAAGCCGGCCGTGTCCCAGCTGTGCCTGCCCTGCCAGCCACACAGATCCTCGGTCCCACACTATCCCTTTGCCACTGCTCCATCCCACGGGGCCTCCTGTTCACCCTGTGAAGGGGGAACTAAGCTGGGCTCTGAACAGACAGCACACCAGACACTGCACACCAGTTCACATCATAACCACTCTATGCCACTGGAGTAAGCAACTCAGCTCTTAACAGCCTATGAAAAAATGCCCACACAAAATAGTCCAGAACAGCTAGGGAGCAAAAAACTCACACCCCATCTTACTGCACACCAACTTCCCTGCATAAACAAGCCAACGTGCACAGTGGGTTTACTCTACATGCAATGTTTCCTCCTGGAGAAGCAGTCCCCAAATGTGGGCTCTTTAAATTTTTAGACTTTGGGTAGAAGCTCTGGAGCCCAGAGGCTGGGCACAGACCACAGGTTCATTTTGTGGTGGCTGGAGGCACCTGACTTCACACATCACTGCTGGATAATGCAAAGGTATGAGCTGATGTGTGGCTGTCTGAAAGGCCTGCTGGGCTTTCAACAAGGGAAGGTTCTCCACCTTTTCTTCAGAGTCAGTCTTCCAGCTGTGGGAGGGACTGAACTACTAACCCACATAACACTTTAAGCTTCATCCATTTGCTGCCAAAACTTTAAATGTAAGGATTCACTGATAAGGGTGACAAATTTACTTCAGCAGGCCAGCAACTTAGACCTAGACAAATCTTTTTCTTTTTCTTTTTTTTTTTTTGTCTTGAGACAGAAGCTCTGCAGGCAGGTTTGCTTCTACCCAAGCTAGAGGTGATTACAAACAAGTAATCCCCAGGTTTTTCCATTTGTTTTCCTTCTATTGACAATGGCTACTCACCAAAAATCAGTCCAAGAGCTGCAAACACAGAAGTAAGAAACTGAGTTATCATGACTAACAAGTTACCATTTGCCCGCTGAGTCAGAGTAACAATGAACCAACCAACCTCCCTGATGGTTTAAGCAAACATTTTAGTACTTAGTGCAATGAAAAAGGATCCCAGAGTCAAACTACTATAGCCCAGATGACAATTTATAATCTCATCGTGGTAAATCAACTTGCTGGCAATCGTCTGTTCATACATTTTGCTCTGCCAATATTAGATTGAAACAAACCTTTCAGTTCCACCAAATGCCACAAGCCAAATCCATTTCTGCAGTACAATTGCAATGCTGTTTGTGGTGAAGATGCAAAAATCTACTACGTTTCTATCCTTTTAAACTCCTCCTCAAGACACTTTTCTAATGAAAAGCACCACAAAGAAGCACCACACTGAAGCTATTAATCTCCAGAAGCAGATTCATCACAAATACATGTAAATATATCTTTAAATAAGCATAAAAATAATCCTGCCTTCTCCCCATTCTTCATGGGTTTTTTTTGACATTGAACTAAGAAACCCAGAAGTCTGGGTTCAGTTCCCAGTTTTGATGCAGACCTTCTGCACCATCTCAAACCACACAACACAGCTGTTTACAAAGCTATAAAATGGGGATGCTACTAGTTTTGACACAAATCAAGGTAGAATACATGGATGGGTGCTTGTAATAAATACTCTGCAAAAGACAAGGGTTGTATAAATAAGTAAATATAAATAAACACAACAGACTTATCAGTCCCCCAGAACTCTGACTTTGTAAGGTTCTATAAAGAAGGGTATTTTCCTGATGTTTACCCATTTAATGAAAACAAGTACCTGTGAGAGAACAGACAGCACTCCGTCTGCAGATGAATTTTATCTGCTTTCAACGCAAGTTCAGAGCCAGCACATGCTGGCAGCAAACAAAATCCATTACGAGACAACAGTTTGTGACAAATGAGAGCAACACATGGGCTGAGGGCCACTGAACAGATCCCCCATATAAGTCAGTATCATGGCAACTACCATCACCCTTCTGAACTGGTGCAGAGGTCGGAAATTGGTTAAGACACAGAAATTTACCTGTCTTCCCACTGCTAGCGGCACTCTGCTCTGTGTCAACACTTGTCCCCCACACCGGCAGAGGAAGTTTTTACTGGTATTGTCTAAACTGTATCGTTACAGTGCAAGGACTGTCAACCCTGTCTCTTTCATCAGCACAGAGTTCTCCTTATCAGAGAAGAGAAGCACAAAAGGGAGAGAGAATTACATACACATAAGCAGTTTCTCCAATGCTCAGCATAAAAATCTAATCAAAATTGTACCAGAATGGTGATGTGAGAAGCACCCTGCCAAGTCAGTAATAAATACAAAATTCATATCTTACATTTCCACAATATATCACCTCTCATCCTGCAGTACTTTACACATTGTTGGGACTCAGATGAATCCCCAAATCAGAACAGATTTGTACTGGAATCTAACATTGTTGTTGGCTTCACATTCATTCAAATTACACCCTTAAGCGAGAGTAGGATAACAAGCACTTAAAATGGCCCCTTGAATGTGGCAGCAGCCATTTTAAACAGGGCCCAACTCCTCACAGCCACCAGACTCCTTCCCTGAGGCGTGTCCTCCACATCACCCTCTGTCCCTCTCGCTCCCTGAGCCCCACACTTGCTCCTGTTGTCCCTCCCGTCAATCCCATGGTAGAGGAAAGACAAAGTGGTATTTTTAGGGTGCATAAACAGCTCGTTCACTCCAGTGGGCCCCACCAGTGATATCCTAACTCCAAACACAAATCATCTAATTCTGAGACTGCAGCCATGGAGACCTGAGCAGGCCCCAGTGTAAAAGACAACAAACCCCTCTCTCAGCTTTCCCCAGCAATACCACTGCACAGATACTACACACAGCATCTGCAGAGACAAGAGCAATGTGTTGTGCAGCCAGCTGTAGTAACAGCTGCTCTTTTTGTGAAGACCTTGTGAACTGGGAGAAAAGTAGAGGTGATGAGGAGCGAAAAGTCATAGCCCACCTCCCTGCAGCTCATTATCCTAATACCTGTCACTGAATCCTTCCTGACATGCATTTGCCAATGGGTCTGATGGGAACATTCATTATCTCACCCTATCAATATGCCTATATGTCAAAACTGTGTCCACTTTTGGCCCAAAGAGTTCACCTTTAAGACAGATGCATAAAAGATGGGATGTGTTAGAAAACCCCAAGATCTACAAGTTAATGGCAGTAGGTACTTTAAGACAGAAGTGCTGATTGTAGTCCAGGTTTTCATGACTGCTCAGAAGCCATGAGCACTAGATGTTCAGATCTTTTGATGTTGCCTCTAATGAGCTACAGATGATCTCAAAATTCATCACTAGTGGTAGGATAGCTAACTAGGAATGGCAGCAGTGAAATGCATTGCATTTTCCCTTTTGTCAGTCAGGTTTTGTAGATCTTCATATTTTTCATATTCACATCTATTCACTTCTTGGTTGCACTGCCAAAAATTCACGTATTTGGTGAAGAAAAAAAACCTTGAAAGCCATGAAATGAATGATTTAAAGTAGTCCATCCAAAGAAGGAAAAAGGAGCTACTAATACTTGCAGATGCTTCCAAAAGGAGGTACATCATAAAAGTAGGAGTCTTCTGTAGTTATAAGCACATTTATCTGCATCTACACTGACAAAAACAGAACAGTTATTGCACCTCTGGCAGCAAAAGCAGAGCTGTAGCACACTCCAGCATTGACTCCTGATCTGAAAACAAAACAAAACAAAAACCCTCAAAAAAACCAACCCATCTCACAATGTCATTTAGCTTTACAATGAGATGATAAACTATGCATTCTTTGTCTTCCTTCTCCTAGTATAGATAAGGCCCTAGAACAGCATCACCCAAACTGTGGCCCACAGGTCACTGCTGGCCTGTTAAGCACAACAGGTGGTCCCTACAGCACACTATCTGCTACCAACACCCTGTGAGCCACGGCACCTAATAAACCTCCAAATCTGTTGCCTTAGGCTATTTTTCTCACTACAAACCACTGAACATTTTCCACCTATATGCCAGATAAGCATTTACATCTAAATGTAAAACATCATCCAGAGTACATCTGTTTTGACCAAAGGGAAGAGACAGCCTAAGACCCCTCCTGAGGGAGTCAGACAACACAGCTGAAATACCAGCATTTTCTATTCACAGTCATTGCAATGATGCAAGCATAGAAGATGTAGGATGCATTGGCAGGCAGTCTTCTGGAGAAGACCATTGTAACAGAGCAAGCAAATTAACTGTGCTTGCTGCATGTGCTCCCAGTATTATTAGCAGTTTCTAGAGTTGACAAGCCTCGAATTGCTTTGGTTGCAACCATATCTCAAAGCTGGTATTCAATTCTGGGCTAACCCTGCTCATAAACTCATGAAAAAAACAGAAGGCTGCAAAACAGCAACAAGTACATTACCAGGAATCAATGTGCAAACACAAGGACTAAATATGAGAGCTTGCTAAGTAATGGACAATGAGCTGGAACTGAACTGTTTACAAACCTTGGAAAGTCACAGAAAAGGGGAGTGTTCAATGCTACCTGGATTACCCTCTGGTCCAGTGCAAACCAAGAAAATAAAAACATAGGTCTATTGCTAAGTGAGGGAAAAGAGGACAAATCACCTCAACAAGGAGGTATATGGCCTCATCTTCTCAGGAAACGACTGAAATGCTATCACTCAGGACACTAAAACTAAATTGAACATGAACTCCAGAAAGCATGCAGAAGGAAGTATCACATCCACTGTGTTCTGATCATCAGAGAAAGGCGGGGTTTTTTTTTCTCTCGTGGCTGGCTAAAGCGTATTCAACTCCACAGCTGAATGTTGACTTAACTCTACACTTCCACCTTGCTGTTGTCTACCCAGGCTCCAGGGCGGGACGGTCCCTGTCACACAGGAGGTGTGACACACTTGTGCCTACAGTAGAGTGCAGTGCAAGAGGCTTCAGGCAGAATCTCTGCTCTTGACTCAACAAGGATAGTCAAATAACCACACTGCATCAGGCTCATGGGTTGTTTTACTTAAAATGTATTTACCTCAACGAATAATATTTTCAGTAGAAAAGGCCTTTGGTAAAGACTCACCACATTCACCCCTTTAATTAAGGTTTTAAATGTCCACATTCATAAATTCATTTACCCAGTCTCCCACTTATCCTTCAGCAATGCCAGAAAAGACCCAAGTTTACATTCCTGGCATCTCAAAAGAGAAAGGGAAAATAAAACCAAATCCTCCAGAAAACAACAAAACAAAAAGTACACCAATCAAATTAAACAAACAACAACAACAAAAATCCAAACAAACAAACAAACAAAAACCCACACCACCAAAAACGAAAACCAAAACCACAAAACCAAACCTACCAGGTGTTTCATCCATCTCCAGAAAGAAGAAATGAAGTCCAAGCCGAGCTGTTTAGAAATCTCTTCCCTCTCACATGCAACACTGCAGCTGTAAGATGAATTAGAGGAGCAACTCGGGCAACTGGGGCATCACCAGACACCAAAGGAGAAGCCCTGAGCCCCCTGACCTGGCTGGACACGGAGCTGAAAGGCCTCGTCCCGTGGCTCCGCGCGCCCAAGGTGGGCGACACGGAAAGGGGAGGTGTGGGGACCCAGCCTCCTTTGGCACCTGCGAGAGCGCCCAGATGTGCAGGCGCTGAACTCAAGGCACCCTGGCAGTGGACGGGCACCCCTGGGTGGCTGCAATATTTGCATATGTTAATTGCAGTGTTAAGGTGTTTGTGCCTACCACGCTCACTTCTTCAGGGGGAAACGGCGGCGGGATGCGACTCTACCTGTGCCGTGCTGGTGACGTCACAGGCAGCTATTTCCAGCCCGGTTGCCATGGAAACCACCAGGCCTCAGCACCAGTTAGCGGTTCAATATATAATTTACTTATTCTTTTTCACCTAAGTGATTAGGACTCAAAATACAGAAGCATCTCACAGACCCTCAAATCCTCTGATCGTTTTATAGGAATTTCCTGAAGAAAAAACAGCCTGAAATACTGAGCTGTGCACTCTCCAGGGAAAATAAAATAGGCCATTAGAAGCCTAAAACGAGGAAAAAACCCCACAACCCTCTCCCTGTCCCTCTGTCCCCTGTCCTCCTATGTGTCAAGGGAGACAAACAGCCTGGCTCCTGAAGATGTCACAGGGCTGTCATTGTCTGAAGGAGACAAGCCTACGATGAAGTAGGAACTAAAAGTCTAAAACAGGAGCTGCCATGTCCTACAGGGTCTTCAGTCTGTCGATGCCGTGTCTGTTGGCAACACCACCCACCTACCCCATTCCCCACTGCTGGTGATGGGCAGTAGCAGGACCCCCAGAAAGTCTCTTTTAACTCCTACAGACAACCAGTGTGCATTAAGGAAAGAGTCCCTCACTGATTTCAGCAGAAGTGGCCATGAGTGCTGCTGGTCAATGCAACCCCAACCCAAACCCCAGGGAAGGCAGACCCTCTTGTCTCCACCCCCTCTTACAACATAGGATTGAAGGAGGCACAGGTATCTTCCTCAACTTTTTTTAACTGTCCTGCTGTCATAGGTGAGGTGATTTCTCCATTTTCCCACTGCCTAATTAGTCACTGCAGAAGACTGTGTGAGACCCAAAGGTTATACTTCAATATATTGGTGCAATGGGAGAAAATACAAATATTCTTACTGGGAGAATTTTCAAGTGATTCATCCATCTTCAGGTAGTAGTTCTGAAGTACCAGTCTTAATGATTCCTTCTGTGCTTCAGTATGTTTCAGACCAGTATCTTTCAAAATGTGATGTTTTAAACATTAACATTGAAAACCAGCTGCTTTGGGGCAGAACCAGGCAGCCTGGAAGAACAGAGCTCCCCAGCCCCCATTTCAACCCAGCATGGGCAACTCCCCACTTATGTCCTAAAACAAGTAACCACAAATCATCCACTGCACCCCTTCTCCTCATATGCAGAACTGGCATTAGGGACAAGACAACCACCACCACTGAGATCCAAACAGGCAAAACTAGAGGCATTACTGGGCACAAATTTAAATCAGACACATTATTCCCTGGAGAGTAAAAGAGAAAAAAAAAATCCACAGATAAGAATCTTTCTGTGGTTACTTTCTGCTGATGTTCTCAAACATTTTAGATGTTAGAAATTCTCATCTACAACACAGGACAACAATTTAAAAGCCAGCAAGACAAACTGGCAGGGGACTGTGCCAAGCCATAAACACTTCTAAGAGTTTGAGGGGCTATTTTCAAGGGAAATGAGGGTGCTATCAGATACCAGTACGACCTCAAGAGCAAAATTTAGAGGTCTTCCTACTCCAAATTATTTAATGTGATAATTATAGAGTGTGCAGATGCTTAAAATAAAGCAAGCATCATTTTACCATAAGTTTAGAAATGCAGTCTAATGCCTCAAAAATAAAAATCAAATAAATGTAATCTATAAAGCTAATTGACCTGAACAAACCTTCTTCCTTATTCCTTTTCTTTCTTCCAGCTCCATGAATCAACTCACCTTTCCCCAAACCACTCATTTGTGCTTTACTTCCTCTCCTCCTTTGATCTGCAGCATCTCCTTTCCTCTCACCTTTTGCACACCCCTGCACACACACTCCCCGCAGACACCAGCTTCCCTCCAGCACTCTGGGGGCTGAACTTCCTCTTACTTTTTCTCTGGTTCCTTTCTGTCCCTTCATGTTCTCACCCTAATTCTGCTGGGTCACAGGGTGCTTTCCTCCTCTAATATTAGGATCTGGTGCACACTTTACCTATAGCAACTATATTAAACAGCCACAGAACCTTTGTGAGTTTACCACAAGCTACTCTGATTTCAAAGCTAATGGAAATAAAAGATAAATTTATGAGCAACTGAGCAAAGACCACATGGGAAGCCAGTAGTATTGGCTGGAATAAAACACAGAATCAGGCTGATCTGTAGTTGGGTCACTTCATCATGAGAACCAGATCACTCTTAACAAATCAAAACAGATTTATGCTGAGACTAAACCAGAAACAGCCAATGGGGAAAAAAAAAGTCATTTGTCTGTACATCAGAAAGTATGATTAAAAAGATGATTAAATGTTTCTATTTTGGAAAAAAAAAACCCAAACAAACAAAAAACCCAAAGAATGCCTTTAAAACCCATTTGCTACAGCACCTCATTTCCCACAGAGAACAAGGCAAGAAAAATATGTTGCAGTGACTTTAGCTATGGGGAAATGACTGATAGCATGGATTGAGCTGACAGCTGACTTAAGAGTCACTGCTAGGGCTAATATCTTCCTTCTCCACACAGCCTACAGTGGTCTGGCACGTCTCAAAACTTGAAAGACAAAAAAAAAAAAAAAAAAAGAAAGCTGCTGATTTAATAGGGAAGTAGCCTAAGAGGCTGTTTGGAGGATGAAGTCAACTACATATGGTTCTATTTATTTGTTTGTTTTGGGGTGGGGAGAGGGAGTCAGTGGCAAATTCTCAGCCCTAACAACCAGCTCACAATAAAAGCTTATGAAGTCAATAGTTCCTCAAGGAAAAGAAACACTCTTCAAGTTTGTATTTATTATATAAATGCCAACATATCTGCAAGACTCCAAAACTCAGGCAGCATCCAGCTCGAATGATTAAAAGCACTTCTCCTTGAGGCCACTGTCTGAATCCCAAAGTGCCTGTGGATAGCAGGTCAATCTATGCACAGAGGTGATACAAACCAGGTACATTAAGCAGGTCATGTCCTAATGCACATTTAGACCTCTACACCACAAACCAAACACAGCTGCATTTGAATGCATGACCAAAGTTTTCTGCATTTTCTTTTAGCAGGGGAGGAAAAAAATCCCTTAGGAAACACTGTACAAAAATATCCCCTCTCTGTGCTTTCTGAATGAGAATTCCCATAGAAAAAGGCAGGAAATGAGGTAAGGTTGCTTTTTCCCTCTTTCTCTCTATTGTGACCGCAACGCACACGTACATTTCTAAGTTTAAGAACTTAAGCACATACTTGTGTAGAGCTGCATCTCATCCCAGCACCAGTCACTTGGGAAAACTTTGAAATTCAAGAATTCTGTGACTCTGATCCTACAACTATTACCAGTTGGGAGCTAACATACATTTCTTTTTTTGTTCATCCTGAAGCTTTGAATTCTAATTTGCTCATTAGCCTAATAAATATCTCATCGTTGTGTGGCCTGTAACAGCAGAAACAGCAGTTATTAGAACAGCTCCCCACTGCAGCAGAGGAAGCTCGTCTGACCTCAGCATCCCTCAGCACCTTAAGCAAACACAGATCCAGTACAGCCACGATCCTCATGGAGCTTTCCTGCTAACCCAGACACAGAAAAAAAGAATAAAAAAAAAAAGAGGTGTGAGTCTCCTCTCTCTCTTTGGAGCACACGCAGGCTCTTCTCCAGTCACAGGAGAAACAGCCCATCCCCGGGGCTTTCTCCATCTGCTCCTGGTAAAAAAAAAATCCCTAAATTAACAATCTACAGCACAGGGGCAACACATGCTGCAAAAAAGGTTCACTAGCTCAAGCGCTCTGGCTGTGCTGAGCATTTCAGTTGTGACCAACATAATTTCCTGCCATTCCACTTTTCCCAGGTTGCCTCTACATCTGTCCTGAATCTACGTGAAACTTCTGTTTATACTTGATCCAGAGCCTGGCAAAAATTCCATCTTAGAATGGAAGGGTAAGAAAACCAAGATGTATTAACAGCTAACAGATTTTTTTTGGTGGGGAAAAAAAAAAAAAAGCTTCTCAATGCATATAAAAATGACCCAAAATAATGAGTCTGGTTTTGTTTGGGGTTTTTTAAAAAAAAAAAAAAAGAAAAAAAAAGGAAAAGCTGAGATTGTGATTCTGATTCTGCTAAAACCTCTCCTGGCCCATTCCCAAAACATATGCGTGATCAGAAGAGCAATGACTCTCCCAAATGTACTAAAAAGGGCAATTTTGGGACCCTCTCCAAGATCTCTCTCCATCTGTCCATCTCCTGCCCAGCAATTCAGCGTGTCCCCCAAATCTCTAACTCTATTCCGTTCTCCGCCCCAGCACCAGCTCCTGTCTCTGTCCCACCTTAATCCAGTCACATTCCACCCTGGATCAAGAGCTTTGCTCTTCCTGGAGTTTTCTTCTTTCACAGACTTGATACCCAGGACGTTCTCCAGTTTTCCATTCCCAAAACCAGGTGGTCCCCAGGGCACAAAGGGGCACTGCTTGGAAAAGGAAGAAGGGCAACCTGATGTCACAGATCTTTGTCTTCTGCTGCAAAAAGAGGCATCAATCCCAAAAGTACAGGCATCAAGTTCTGCCTCTTTTCTACAGCTCACACCAGACCCAGCAGCCCATCTCTCTCTTTTCTCTTTGGGGTTACTTTTCAAGCAAAGCTCAAGCTTCTGGAGTCATTGTCAGACCTAATGCAGCTCTGCTGAAATCCCCTCGTTTGCCTGCACAAAATATGGAAAGAATTGGTACCGTTCTTAGACCCCAGACTGCCAAGTGTTCCTGGTCACAAAACATTTAAGTACTGATGTTGCAGTGCCCAGAGGAGGTGGCATAAAGACTCTTCTGCCTGCAGCAGGTGACAGACAGACCTGAAATCTTCCTGGAAATTGGGCTTTTTTCTTTAACCTTCTGATTTACAGTGCAATCAGTAGGTTTCTGCCCACTGCTGCCACCCCCTTTAGTTTCAGAATTGATGGGCAGCAGCACTCCAGTGGTATTGTGTTATAGACAAACTGCGAAATGCCAGCGAGGTGAGTGCTTGGCTGAGTCAGGCATGGTCAGCACAACTCAACTGGGCTAGGCAGCACATTGGAAAGCTCTGCACAGAGCTGGCCATGCCAAGGCAGACAGTTCCCTCCTGTCAGCAGCCCTTGCCAATGCCACTTCTTGCCCAGCAGAGGTTTTGCCAGCAGAAATTATTACCTTGGGTCTCTCCCTCTCGCACGTGCATGCATACACACACACGCACGTGTACACACACACACACACACACACACACACACACACACACACACACACTACATCTGATCACTTCTCAGCCTGGGATACCCTCATCATACCCTAGGAAATACTATTAAATGGAGATAACAGAAGAAAGCAAACTACAGAGGCAGATGAGTTAGCTAAATCAACTGAAAACACATTGTTGGGTAATACATCAAGACAATTCTTTACCCCTGCTAAGAGGGGCAAAAAAGCCCCTCCTGCCCTTTCCCTCAGCACATCTTCCCCACTAGATCAGTCTGAAAAGCAGTATTTTTCATGGTTTAGTTTACCACAACACACTTGCAGCAGAAACAAGGAACAAGTAACAAGGCAAGTGGGTCCATTCTATTTGGCAACTGTGCTGATCTGTATCTGCTTCAAGCCACCACAAAGCCCTGCGCTTATGAACACCCTGAAACCCACAACCCAAACATCAGTACTGCCTTATCTCTGAGATTTAGATTTCAACTCCAAATTGTGAATGGTACAGATTAAGTTCCAACCTGCTTCCATTCTGCTTCTTCAGTCTGCTTCCCTTCCCCCAGCTCAGTCAGAAGGGGCTCAAGCCTAATTCCTGCCTCCCTTGTCAGACACCCACAGACAGAGCCTACAAAGGGAAGCACTGCAGCTCATCCTCATAGAGATGCAGAGAAGCTAAACAATGCCATCAGCAGAGGCAGGCCTGGGTTTGAAGCAGAGTGCCTTGAGTCCTCATCCAGCACCTTCCCTGGGGTGCTGTGTCTCACCTTCTCTCCTTTCCCCGAGCTGCACGTTAGAAATGCTACCACATGGCACTGCCAGTACCACTTAAGGCGAACCCGCAGCTTTACAATTACTTAATGCATCATATCAACAAGTACTCAGATCATAACTTGCCACCCAGTCCTGCCTTTTCACACTCCAACACCTTTTGAAGGCATTTTCGAGGAAAAACTTCTCCCCCACTGGCTTCTGAAGTCAAAGGGCTGTAAGGAAGCCTAATTACACTGCAGTCGATCACACGCCTTTGTCAGAGCTTTAAGAAAACAAAACACAAACCAAGCCTCTCCTCTGCCTCTCTGAGAAGGGCCCGAAGGCAGAGCTGGCTGCTGGTGACAAAGCCGCTTTCCAAGGCCACTGATGCTCACTCCTTCCCTTCTTCTTGTCCCCAGGCATGCCTGGAAAGCAGGATCTGTTTCAGGAAGGACAACCACCACAAAACCTCTCTGCCCACCGGGCACAAGGCCTCGCTGCAGCTCTGAGGAGGTGTTTCAGGTGGCAGGAGAGGGGCTATTCTGGGCAGCTGGACAGCAGCACATTCTTTCCCTCTCAAACTTGTATGAAATGCTGCAGCTCAGGCAGATACTTAGTGTTTAAACCGACACTTTCCAACAGAGAAAAGGAAAAAAAAAAAAAAACTAACCAAAAAAACATTTAATCAATATTCCCAAATGTCTCAAGTGCTCAGATCTACCACGGAAGAAGAGAAATGCTAAGAGGGACAAGAGAGGGGAAAGAAGAGTTTGCAGATCAAATGAGAGATGTGAGAGAGAATCGAGAACACAGAGATGGTCAGCAAATCTTTTCCAAAGCCTTGCAGCTGTAAAGGAGCTTTTAGCACCAGAGGACACATTTTATAGCAAACAGAGAAGGAGCTGCTCCCTCTAAGGAGTGCAAGGTAGTCAGAGAAGGGAAAGTAAAGGAAAAGGGAAGCTCAAGCTGCTCGAGCAGCTGTAATGCTGTGACTGGGACCAGCTCACAATAAGCTATAAAACACACTGGCTGGATGTATAAGCTTAAACAGAAGGGTCCCTCATTTTATCTCAGCCAGAACTGGAGGCTCCCTAGATAACTGGACAAGGAGGACAAGTTAAGTTTCTTGGATGCAGGCACCACCCAAGAGGAGGCCTTGCCAAATCACAGCCTCTGCAGCCACAGGATAGAAGCACATGGAGTTGCTTTGACAGTTCACAAAAAAACCTAGCCAGTATCTTAATTCAATTAGGCTTTTCCAAGTAATCCACAAATACAAAATATCCACAGTGGTATCAGATAGGAAGCCACTTATAAACTAGTACAGACCCCCACATTTCAAAGTATCTGAAAGCCAACTGACAGAGACATATCTCCCTTGGGGTCACTGCTCCAAACTATCCACAGCAGAGCATTTTTTTGTAGACTTAACAACCAACACTTGGCCTCAGCTGCAGCATCACAGCCGGATCCAGTATCCAAGGCAGCGTATCAGACTGAATGGCTCCAAGTGGTCCAAGCAGCACGGTGGTGTGCCTCTGGGCAAGAAGCAAAAACCATGCTTCTTGGGTTCCACCAAGATACCCAAAGAGCACCCTGTCACAGGAGAGACTGGGCTTATGAACTAACTGCCTGGTTAAAACAGATGATTTTGTCATTGGCAAAAATCCCAAAGAATTCCTCTGAACAAGGGACTTCATCACTGATCTCCTACTCCTACTCTTGCCATAGTTTTGGACTAGAATCATGGAATGATCTGTGTTGGAAGTGACCCTAAAGATCATCTAGTTCCAACCTCCCTGCCATGGGCTCGTGGCACTAGACCAAGTTGCTCAAAGCTCTATCCAAACCCAGTCTTGAACACATCCAAGTGATGGGACATCCATAACTTCTCTGGGCAACCTGTTCCAGTTCCTCACCACTCTCACAGTGAAGAACTTCTTAGGCTTGAAGACAGAAGAGATAAGTGACTCTGATAATTGCTCATCTCTTTTTGACAGCTAATGAAAATCACGCATCTCTCCCAGCTCTTTTGTATTGGTCCTCTGCCTGCAATTAGTCAGTTATCAGAGGATCACAGAAGCAGAAGAAAGACTGCTTTCGAAGGGGACCAAGTCACTGTCATCATACAGAGGATCTCAGACAGCAAAGCCAACTGTTTTCTCTACATCTCAGGATGTAGCTTATATTACAGGTTTTGATAAGCAGTTCAATGCCCGTCTTCAGATCTCAGGCAGGCTGGAGAGGACCTATGGGGTACAGTACCTTCTGGCACCCAGTTCTGGAATTCCACTGCAAACAACTCATTTATGCTCTTTCTCAGGTCAGATCAGAAAGGAAAACCAACAGCATCTCATCACCAACAGAGCAGTGACACACAAACCATGATATGCAGTCCTCCCAGCAAGGTGCCGTGGCAAAAGGCTGCGAAGAAGCACTGGCAGTAGATGTGATTCATACACCAAGGATCTCACTCAATTTAACCCATCATTCACATTCATCTTATATAAACCAAATACTAATGACAAAGCCAGTTCTGTAGAATATGACACTGAAATTTGGGCTGCCCCATTGCATCAGCCTGCAACCTAGGTCTCAGATGCAGATGAGCCCCATGAGAAATAGGAATAACCCGCAAGTATCAGGAGAGTAGATGCTCCTTCCCAATAAGGCTAACAGATCAGAGTCCTCTTGGGTAGAAACGGGGCTTGCAGCAAAAACAGGGGCGGGGACTACGAAGCAGGATTGAAATGTAAGGCTACATGTAAGATTAAGCTCTTCTAGGGAAACAAGGCAAACTGCAGAAAGACATTTCTGCTGTGCAAAACTCAGCATGGCCCATCTTCACCTGAACTGCCCACCCACAGGCTCTAATCAACAAAAGTGCATGTTCCACTGGCAAGGGACAGGCCAGGAGGGTAAAGGCAGACGAAAGGAAGGGCCTCAGCGAGGTCTCTGCGACCTCCGCTCTCCCAAGGCATGAGCTGAAAGTCATCACTCCAAAAAGCTAATGGAAAAAAAGGAAAGAAGGGGGGGAGATCAGACGCTGTTTTTATGCTTCTGGAAGCTGAAAGAGAATAAAAAGCTAGTTGAAGCCTGGCAGTTCGCTCTGCTCAAAACCCCTATGTGCAGACACAGAACAATGCTGATTCTCCAGGAGAAGCCTGGAAAGGAGGTGGAGGGAGAATGCAGGACTGTGCTGGGTTTCTACATTAGGATTTTTAAGTACTCCGCAGGATTTCTGTCTCAGAGTACCCATTGAGTTACATCAGACTGTAATGGCCTGTTGATTTTGAGAGATTATGGCAGTGCTGCTGATGCAGGGGGAGAGGAGATGGAAGGAAAGAGATGTGATGTATCAGGCAGCCTGTGCACACATTTCAGATGATTATCTACGCTTCTGGGTGAGAGACACGCAGCAGATTCACAGGGCAACAAGGACCAGGAGGGAACTGTGCACAGGACCCTGTTACTAACCTAGGCTGGCACAGCAGGCAGTTTTGGTCCATCCCTGATCCCCATTTCATTCCCTGTGGGCAGCAGATGCCAAAAGCAGTATTTCTGCAAGGGAATCCCATCCAGGGCTAGCAGGACCAGAGGCACATGGACTGGCATGGCCACAGCAGTGGAGGAGGTGAATCCCATGTGTTCAAGGCACATGGCATGTTCTTGAAATGGATTCGGTCACACTCTGCCAGGCTGACAACTTTGCTTGCCTGCCTTTCTCTCTCTCCTGTATTTCACAGATAGATGGTATCCTTTCCTTTTCCTTTCTTTGCTCCCGGGCACAAGCAATCAAGAACAAAGGATGAAAGAAAAATGCAGTGGGGGGGAGTGAGGAGGGGGAGGGACATTTGAGAGTTAAGGAGCAATCTTTAGCAGAGAGAATTAATAAAATTAAAAAAAAAAAAAAAAAGGGAGGAAGAAAGGAGATGGAGAGGCTTAGGAAAAAACACAATATGCAAATGAGGCAGAACAAAAATCAGAGCTGGGAAAAAATAAAATAATATCGCACCAAACAAACTCACCTCTCCAGGAGCTCTCTATCTCTCACACAAGGGGATGCCATCAGGGTGAGGGGTTCCCAAAGCCTTCTACCACCCTTCATCTCCAGCAGACACCAGTGGCTCACTGCAGACAGGCAATCTGCCCTCTGGGGCACAGTGAGGAAAGGGAAGAGGGAAGAGTAAAGCAATTCTGGAGCAGTGAAAATCCTTGTTTTCTCTCTAAGGTAAGGAGCTGTGGGGCAAACAGAACCAGCCAGGTGCTTCTAACATGATGTTTGTCAAACAATCTGATTTCAAGCTTCACTGGAGTAGTCCCTCAGCAGCTGCTTTAATCTACTGCAGCACTTCTCCCCCACAGCAGGCTACATTCCCCTTTTCCCTCCTCCACTCTTCCACCAGGACAGAGGTCCCCCAGGAGCACAGACCTCCACCCTGGCTGGCAGCAGGCTGCCAAACCACCTCACCTCTCACCACACCATAAGCTAAGCAGGATCAGGCCAGAACTGGAGGTTTCCAAAGGGCACCAAGCTACAAAGGGGGATTTTGCTACTGCAGATGACATACTGCTCTCAGTGCAGAGCCCTCACACTGCTCAGAGGTGGGTGTCAGGAAAGGTGGCTTCTTCCCTCCAGACTATGGAGTAAATAACTCATCCATCACCTTGTTCATTAGTGGCACTGTAGCTGGTGGTGTGTTATGACACACGGTAGTGCAGTTACCCTTCTACTCATCATCATTTATTTTTTCCCCTTCCAAGGTATGGCAAAACATCACTGCATGCTCCTCATCTGGGACCTGCAAGAGGTGTAAAAGGGAACTAATAAGCAGCAGGATTCCTGGCTTTTAGACCAGCTCTGTGGCTGACTCACCTGAAATGCCACTTCTCAGTGCCAGTAGTGCTCTCCTTTCACATAAACAGCAGCTTCTTTGCTCCAGCTTTCTGTTCTCCCTCCTGTCCACATTTCTACTACTACATTTCTACACTACTAGCTGTTTGTCCATTTCTGCCTGCAAGCACCAGAACTGAGGGACTATAAGCTATGGATTGGGGTTGCTCTTTGCAAAATAAAACTTTTTAAGTTTATCAGTATCAGAAAAAAATAGATTGTTATTTGTACTTGCTACCAAGGAGCACCATTTAACTTAGTAAATACTAAGTGCCTAGAAGCACAAGTCATAGCTTTGTTGCAAGGGCTATTTAAAAACCCTCAAGAAGCTGACAAATTCCATAGCAGAGGTGTCTCCGCGTTGGTGGGGCACATCAAAGCCGAGGTGAAGCCTTACAAAGAACTATGGATGTCAAGGTAAAGCAGGCACAGGAAGCTGTGCACTTACTGGCAGCAGTTAAGTTGTCGAAGGGCAAAAAATGGCAAGAAAACAACAAAGCCCAGGCTGGGGGGTAAGGGAAAAGAGGGTAACAAGTTTTATCTGAGATCTGTGCCAGGCAAATTGGTAACTGCAGCTGCCTGCAAAGGTCTCTCACACCTCCAGAAACCAGAGTGGCTGCAGGCACTGGCTGTGTTTCCCAGGAGCTCCCGTGCTCCCAAGTGTGACTCCCTCACACCCCAGAGACCCGCAGGGAGGCAGAGGGAGAAGATGTATGATGTCTCAGTTCACATCTCAGCCACGGCTGTGTCCCCATCAGTAAGAGCCGCCACCAGAGCTGACACTAATTGGTTCTCTTGTTGTCATGCTGCAGAGGTGACAAGGACCACATGGGCACAGACAAGAAGCCTCCCTCCCCCCAGTCCCCCAGGTCAGGGCTATAGGTACCCTGGAAGGAGCTGTGTGCCTCAGAGCTGGTACTGCCATGCTGTGTGTGATGCTCGCTCGGTGAATAAAGAGCATCACTATCTGGAGCTGTCGAGCCTGCGTCACTCACTGCAAGAAGCCGGGGGGGTGGGGTGGGGGGGAGAAGACAACTACCAGCTTAAACCAGATTTTACTGGTAGGAGCACCACCACAACCCAGGCTCTCAGGGACTTTATAAGGGAACTTAAAACGTTACCAGCTGCAGTGGCAGCCTCTGTACCCTCCTTCAGCCTAGAAAAACAGTAATTAGCACACGTGTGCATTAGTGAATGCATGTGTTTGCACGAGCCTGCAGTGCAAACATACACAATAAACAGAGCAAGGAAGAGAGAGATTGTTCTTTGAAGCTCGAAGAACCTATTTGTAAAAATCAGCGTGCAAGTGAGAATGAAACATAGGCAAGAATTACTTTCATCTTTCGGGGGGGGGGGGGGGGCAGGGAATTAAGCACACACACCCCCTAAGCAATGCCCAGGAAGAATTACGCCGTTCATGATAAATGCACTTTTCTGGTTCTGTGAAAAATCTGACATAATGAAAGTACCTTGAATGCAATTACCGGCACTTGTTTAGCATGGCAGGGCTTTGCACTGCCACTGGGCTCACTCCTCTCTGCTCCCAATTAGCATGCCAAGTACTCCAGCCACACACATGGGCTCACGGGTCAGGGATTGGCGCAGAGAAGCAGCAACCAGCTACCTGCCCTCCAATGAGGGAGCCAGCAATGTGCTGGAAAGCTCCGGCTTCCTTCATTTTACATCCTCCCATCCCTCTCACACTCTTTTCCTCTACTCCTCCAGGGTCTCTGGAGGCAGTGATAAAAACCACAAACTCTCCCCCTCCTCTCTCAGCTGGTCTCATTCACGGCTCATGGCAGACCCAGTTTCCTCTGGGGACTCACTAATGAAGACGGCCAACGTTAATCTCTTTCCCCCTCCCTGACGGGTCGATTTATAGTTCCACGGAGAGTCCTGGATTGCAGCCAGAGGGCTTGACACATTCTTCTTGTTCCAAGACAGAAGGGGGGGAGACAGGCTCGTGCGCGCGCACACCCGTACGCTCAAGACACACAAGCATTTATGACTCGGCTTTTGCTGGAAGATGCAGCTGGAAAACCTGTTTACCTGCTCCCAAACAGCAGCTGAAGGGAACGGTAACCAACAGCGCTTCTGTGTGTGTGTGTATGCTCCAAACATCTTTCTGTTTCCATAGCATCTCTTTCAGCCCAAAGACCCCAAATCACAGGGATCATTCCCTCATCACCAGGATGAAATAAAGCATCACTTGTGTGCCAGCAGCATTACCCGTGAGTCATTAGCAGAGGAAGCAAATGATAACTTCTCCAGGATAAACGACAGGGGGAGGGGAAGGGGAAATTTTAGACAGGCAGAAAGTAATGAACTGGAAACTGGCCAGGACACCGAGGTTATTGTCCCCTCATCTTGTGAAAAGTGCAGTGGGATCTTTAACAATCGATTGATCGAGGCCTTGGCTCTACCTCCCATCCATAAGAGGTTCCAGCAGTAGTTGCTCCTCTCCGAGAGTGATGCTGGTGCACGAGCTCTGGAGCATCTCCAAGAGAAATGCACCCCTCTGGTACACCTCACCTGCCCTTCTGCAGCGCTGCCCACACTGGAACTCCTCAGACCTGTCATTCCTGTGGCTGCACCTTTAAAGGCAACTGGAGACAAGGAAAGACTGGGATACTTTTTTACCACCGAGCTATGAGGGAGCAGCCCTTTACCCCTCACCAGCACTTAATTCTTTCCCATTGGACAGTAGCTGCCATCGCCTCACCGCATCCTCTAACTCCTTGCTCTTGGTTTAGTTCAGTCCCCGTCCAGGCTCCGGACTTGCCCGTGCTGACAGCACGGCTCTGGAACAGGGTCAGCCAGGGAGCTGCTGCTGCAGAGCCGCAGGGGAGCACAAAACACTGCCTTTATTCCTCTAAGACCTATACATTACCTCCTCGCCCCCTCCCCCTCAGGAACCAAGTGGTAGATTTAAAAGGAGCACTGTCAAGTCATTTAGGCCCATTATTTTCCCCAGAAGAAATGGCCTTTGCAAAGCTCAATGGAAGCACACTCTCATTCCATCTTTAAGTAATCTTGAAGGTTTCAATTGCAGGGCTGTAAACCACAATGCAAAAAAGCACAGACAAATAGATCAGATCAGATATGAAACTGCCCAGACACAGAGTTCCACTTGCCAAGCTGACTACTGAGCAAAAATAGAAATGAACACTGCACATAATTATAGCATTTTACATTTCCACTGCCTCTTCCATTCTGAAAGATCCCCAAGTGCACACACATGTGCAACGCTTGTGCATACGGAGAGGCAGGACACTGGGAAAATTCACTTGCTTGTGAAAAAGACCATGAAATACTAGTCCAGTAATAACAGCTTGTATTAAAGCAAAGCCTTCATTAACACACACACACTCTCAGAAAAATCATTATAATGTGAGACAAGACTAAGCCAAGCCACTGCAATCTGTAGATCAGTGGCTCCAGCACTTCTGCTGCTCAGCATTTCCCCCAAAACAGAAGACTAGAAATGGATCTTTCATTAGCTCTTGCCCTCTCTTTCCCAGGGAAGCCCAAGGTGCCAATTCCACTTTGCTACCGCAGGGTGGGGGCATCTCTGCAGCTGTTAATCCCCAGCCTTCCCTCTCCTGCTGTCCAGAGCTTCCTAGCCTGTAAGCACTCAGACCCTCCAGCCCTGTGGGCTGCCACGGCCCTGTTTTGCAAACAGTGGAGCATTTGAACAGCAAGACCAAAGCCAGAACCCTAACAGTGGCCTAACCACAGCGCTCCTCTTCACCTCCTGACAAAAGAATCAGTGTCAGGTACAAAGGCCTGTTCTCTGCTTGTGTGCCGCCCAGGATGATCCAAGTGAGGATGAAAAGGTCCAGGAAAGAAAGGCATGCTGGAAGATAAGCAGGAGCAGCAATGTGACACTGGCAGAAACCTCCACCTTTCTCAGGAGGCTGGGGAGAAAAGAGCAGGCGCTGGCTCGAGCCTAGGGCGCCAGGTCACTCCCTTCTCTTTCCTGCATGGCTGTGGCCAGTTTTGTCTTCCACATATTACATATCTCATAGCAGTTCTAAATTCCCATCTGAGGACACAGGTGTTCTGGTGCTGACTTGTGGGCAAGCATATAAAGAATGAGGGTAGGAAGTTCAGGAGGAGACAAAGAGGGTGGCAGCTCTGAGGGCTCTGTAAAGAACCACCAATAGGACAGGGGGAAGGAAGGAAACAGTCTGAGGCTGTGAAATGATACAACAGCTGGGTACAGTGAGCTGGGATTTTTCTTTTTAGATTCGTTTTGTTTTGATTAAAACCAGGAATCTCAACAACAGTATAATGCAACATAATCTAACCAACTGTAGTACACAACTACCCTTTCTGGAAAGGGCCTCCCTGCACTAGCATGAGGCTGATAGCTGCTTCTGATGCCCCTCAGAAGAATCCATTCACTCAGCAACATGCTGCAGTCATGTCTGAGGCTCGGTGAACAACCAGCACGTGCCCCTCTCAGCAAAGATTTTGGGGAAGGAAGAGATTTTGTCAAGGACACTGCAGCAACACCCTCCCCTGTACTTAGGGAAAGAGCCATGGGATTGTTCATGTCCAGAGAGGAGTCCAGGTTTTAATAAGGTCACATCTGAAAGAGCCCCACATAATAAGCTGCATGGAAGTCAATTTATCGACCTCAGCACACAGGGCTAAGTCAAGCCTGCTGGGATTCCAAGTTGTGGTTGCAGGGCGCGTAGGCAATTCATACCTGATGCTCGGGGCCATCCCCTCTGGCTACAAATGGCAGACCAATGAGATTTCGGAAATTTTATTTAGTTTAACAGTCCAGTGCATTATTCAGGAATGCAGGGAAGAGCCTGCTTAAAATAGAATTTGTATTTTGACAATGTCACTTTAACAATAAATATCTGGCTGCTCAGTTCCCTTTGCAGAGAGACAGCAGGTGCTCAGCTGGCTGATTTAGCAGCAGCCACAACTGTCACCATGAGCTGCTGGGTGCAGTTCACAGGCTGCAATTCCCTATTCCCCCAAGGGGACTGCAGATTCCCAAGGAGGGGGAAGGGCTAACAGGAGTGAGAGAAGAGGCATGGTGGCAAGCCTGGGGTGAATGATTATTGAATTAATGAAGAAGCCTCACTTGCCACTTCACTGGACTCTGATGGGCACCCATGTCAGCTGCCTTGCCCCAGCTTCACGGGCTCCCCTTCCTGTATGAAGTCAGGTAACTCCACCTCCCAGAAATGACATGCCCACTTTTTACCTGTATGCAAGATAATCCAAGGTTTTCTGAGACCCTCCCCAATTACTTCCTTTCATTAAATCAAACCAGTGTCTTCATCTCTGCCTTAGTAAACAACTATAAAAGCAAGAAAATAATCTGTACAGCCTTGAGCCTACAGAAAAGAAGGGCTGTGGCAATACATCTTAGCAGAGGGGATGGTACAGTAAGTGCCTTGTGGTAGGAGATTGCTAGAGAGGACTATGAGATGTCTAGAGATTCTAGAATTCTTTGACCTTAAGAAAATATTGGAATTAAAAACAGACAGGTGCACGTGACTGTGGTTTGTTTTTTTGGTTTAGTTTGGGGATTTTATTTTTAAAAATGTACTACATAAAGAATGTCAAGACAAAAATTCTGGCCATTTCCTCTAGCTCCCCATCTTCCCCTTGAAACAATGGAATTTTTTTCTAGGCTGTGAGACTATGATAATCTGCAGACCAAGAAAATTATGTCCTCCTAAACACTGAGAAACTGAAAGCTGTGATGTTAAAAGGGAATGGGATTTTACTCGGCCCACATGAAATTCTGGTTGGTCTTCACTTGTTTTTGCTACTATCTATACCAAGACTTGCATTTAATCAGTTAGTTATTTTAAGGTAAAGACAGACAGTAGACTCAAAACTCTCTTACCTACAATTAAAAGATCACAGAAACATTCATCATACCTCAGTAACAGTTCTCTAACTGAGGGCCACCCCTCCCAATTAAAACACAGAGCACATATTACTCTTTACTGGAGCCTTAGATGTATCAGGCTTGATGACAGTATTATTTTTTAAATCCATCATGGCAGGGTAGAGGGGGAAGATAAATTGGTACACGCCCATCATAAAACAAACATTCACTTTGGGTCATCTTTAAAACTAATCTGGACATGATACTAGAAAGCATGCTTAAAGAGACAAACAAAACCCTTCCCATTGTTTTATAAGTCTAGTATCAGTGGAAAAGGCCCAAGTGAAAATAATACTATATAACTGTATTAGCTGACTGTTATTGTTGGCTACTCAAGCAAAGTAGGGCTTCAACAACCCAGAATTTACAGGACTGGGAGCCTGGTGGGTCTCTGGTTTTGGTTTTGTGCCAATTCACATTCACTCATGTTCTTGGATAAGTCATGATGCCGTCAGCAACTTCAGCCCAGCTGGAAAACTGGGTTAAGAAAGCAGTGGACACTCACTAAAAACTAGGACTTGCCTGCACAAGGATGCACAGGAGAGGCAAGATGAAGCCCTTTAAGCAGACGGGTAAAATGGCATTAAACCCCTGTGTGGACAGATTTATACAGAACACAAATGTGTCCCTGATTTGCCTGCTTCACTACTAAACCGATTTTTACTAAATCAGCTGAAAGTTATTTTCAATCTAGAGAAGGGTACGGTCAGATTAGCCAAGCCAGCCGGTCACTGCAGGTTAACAACTTGATGTCCTTTCAGTTAGATATCAGTAACTCACCATATGTGCTTCCAGTCTTCTGGAACGCAAAGAAAACTCACTGTATCCTCAGAGAAATCTCCCACAAACTGTTTCTGTGCTACTTAAAAATCAGAAGGGACAGTTTAGCAAGAGTCAGCAATCTGGTTCGTTGGCAGGGGTGGGCTACAAAGGATATCCCAAGAGTTGCCAGTCTAGCACCGTTCCTCAGCTCCAACATTAAATACGCAGACAGACTTAATTTTCCCCAAAAGAGACAGAAATACAGCTTGGACCTTGCTGGGATGCTGCCACGGGAACACCCAGAGATGTTGCCACCAAGAAGGGGCATTCATCTGTGGCAGGGTGTTTTCCATCACCAGTCACTTGACAGAAACAAGATGCCAGGCCAGGGCTGTTGGCAACTCACACACACACTGGTCCAGGACTGGGCAGGGACTCGAGAATCAATATCCTCCAGTAGTGACCCCAGACACACACCTGCCTCGAGTGATGCTGGTGTGCCTTTATGGCCTTGGCATGAAGATGCCTCTCGTGCACTGGCTTCCTCACCTGCAGGAGGCTCCCCAGACCATGTGGGCTCACCCACTGGCTGGACAGATCTCCTGTAAGTGGACACAGAGAGATGAGCTCATTGCTGAATACAAGGGAAATAAAAGAGCTGGCACAATAGCCGTTTCCTGAGGAACAACAAGTTTCTGGCACCAGGGAAAATGCTGTTTCAGTGTCTACCTGATTTTCCATCTTTCCTACCCCAGGGTTAAATCACTCTTGACTGGGATTGTGTAAGAAAGAGAGTGAAATAATGGAAGAGAGAGATCTCTGCTCCTGCAGCCCTCCTGCATCAGGAGCTGGCTGGAGATGGGCTCAGTCCACTGTAGCCATCCATACCATAACCTCTTCCAGTCAACCTGTCCGTGTGTCACCAGGGCCATCCCCTCCTGGCTGTTCTGTGTAATCAGCACGCTCCAGTGCCAGGGCTGCTCTCTGCCTGCTCTCTCCTCTCACCAGGGCTATGCAGCATTAATTCTTTGCCAGCAGCTCTCACTTTCCTTAGGCGTGTTTCTCCTTGTGGCTCCATCCAGTTCACCTCTGCTCCAGCTCGCTGACACACACCACAGCCCCAGCCACCAGGCTCCTGACCCCCAGCTGCCCCTCAGGCCCGGCAGCACTCTGCATGTGTTTGGATCAGGAAAGCAGCAGAAATCCCCATTGCCCACAGGGAACTGGCTCAGACCACCAGCCTCATGCTGCCTGCAGCTTAACTAGAATGCTAAGGCTGGAAAGGGAAAATGCCCAGTGCCTTCCCCCCACCCCCCGCACCTCCCTCTGCAACCCCGCCAGCTCCCTCTGTAGCATAAACCCTTTTGTTTCTCGCCAGAAATACAGCAATTATTTCAGAAAAATCCCTCCCCTCAGCCCTGGTAGAAATACCACAGTCTGAGACAGTAGCTCTCTTGATGATCGCAGACAGTGGAATATTCCAGAAAAAGAGGAAGATTTGGGAAGGGGGAGGGGAAGAGGTATCTGGGATCCAATCTTCTTCCTCTCCCTGCCAACCCCCCTCCATCTCTAGCAGTTTTCATTTGTATCATCGGGATTTCTGTGAAATTTTCACCCAACCCTCCCTCTCTCCTATTTCAACTCCTGGCTCAGCTCAGCCAAAGGTGCACAAGAATAACATGCTGCTCCACTTTTCTCGCAGGCTGGACAAATAAGTCTTCAGCCAGCCACATGCAAGCCATTAAAAATATATTAACATACTCAGCAGGGTCTGTCACTTTTTCTTCCCACCCCCAGCCCTCAGGCAGCCCCCCTCCTTTTCTTAAACATAGAGAAGGAAGAAATCTTGCCACAGTAACAAGAGGTTTTCATCAAGTCTCATTACCTCAAGCACAGCCGCGCACCACAGCCCCACAGAGAACGGCCTTCGCTTCCCGCTGTCATTAAAGCAACGAAGATCTTACACAAAAATTAAACCCAGGACAGCTCAAAGTTTGGAGCACACAAAGGGTAAGGCAGGGAAGGGTGAGGGAAAGCCAAGCGGGAGAGCAGCAGCAGAGGCATCAGCCGGGGCTCTGCTGAAGCAGCTGGGGAGGGCTGGGGGGCAGGTTAAGCACACCCCGAGGGCTGGGCCAGGCGTTTGTGAAGTTTGGAGCCAGCAACCCCAGGTATGTTGGGCTTCCCAGAAACTGCCACACAGCAACGTCCTGCAACGTTCATAAGGCTCAGGGTAAAATCAGAGCAGCAATTAGGCTAAGCAAGAAGCCCTTTCCTAGTTTGAGATGCTGCAGCACAGGGATGATTTCTGCACTCTTTGACACATGCATTTGCACTCCAGGGGGTCCTCGACCCTTCAGCACGGCATCATGGCCCAAGCTTCCCAGAGCAGTTGGAAAGCACATCTTAACCTGCAGCATCTGCTCTAAGCCTGAAGCAGGTGGCTGCTGGTGTTACTAGTTTGGGAGGAGGGTTTGAAGGCAGCAACTCCATGGTTAAACAAGGGATTTCTACACCAGGAGGTTGTTAGTCAAAGGGCTATTAAGTCAAAGTGCCCTTAAACTGTAGTTTCTCAAGTATTTCTTTGGGCATATCACAGGGTTAAGCAGCTTTCGTCTCCACCTTGGCTATTTTAATCCAGATCAATTCCCTGATCCAGTTCAGTGTGCAGCAGCACGTTCAGCTGCACTGGCACAGCTGAACAAGCAGCTCAGGAGCAGCAGCAGCAGCAGGGGCTGCTGAAAACAACGCTCATAAAACTACACTCTTGGATTCAACAGGAACAGAGCCTGGCCCCAGGAGAGCGAGCCACTGCATGCAAACCCCATGAAAACAAAGACAGAGGGATACTTCATGCATGGCTAACTGGAAAGAGATGACCTGAGCTGAACAGCACATAAAAAAAAACAACAAACCAACCAAAACTCTAGTGACAGTGTGGCCGTATTTTATGCACCTCTAGATGAGACCAAAGTTTTATTTCTCCCATGGGAATGGGAGAAAGCAAAAAGCTCTCCTTCATGAAGCAGGCAGTAGAGTCGGGAAAGGCTGAGCTATGCAGAAGAGCTGCTGATGGTAAAACACCAAGGAAAGGTGGACACGGACATCTGAGATCAAGAAGGAGGATGAGAACCCACAGCAGGTGAGGAGTGAGTGCTATGCGGGGACACCACAGAAATAATTCCCTGGCAGAGCAGTGAGGAGTGAAGGGAGCCAGGACATGAACTGGATAACACAGAGACAGGAGGGTGATGTAGAGGGGTCCACCCTATGTTTAGAGGAGGGCATAAGGAGAAACAGTAAGGAAGCTACTTCAGATCTCTGGTGTCCCAGCCATTCCAGTTGTGAACAGTTGTAATGGGTCGTTACCTGAACAGTTCAGACAACCTCTGGTTCTGAAGTAAGAACAATCCATTCTTTAAAACAGTATCACATCATGAGGTCTACTGACATCAATGAAGTAGAGTAAGCAAAATGTCTGACACTTCAGGAACAGACCAGAAAATAGCACTGACTTCATAATGACAGGATACAAGTCAAAGATAGATTCACCTCTGCAGCACTGAAGCCTGCTCAACCTACCTTGGAACAGGAATACAAGGAACTGAGGGGATTCAGGAAGTGGCAACAAAGAGACATGGAAGTCATCGAATGCTTACATAAAGTCCACCCACATGTGCAAAACAACAGCTATGTGCTAGAGGAGGGGGAAAAAAAAAAGAAAGTCTTCTAGTGCAACCAGACTATACTGCATAGCAGGGCTGACATGGTGGGTGCATGCTCTTCTCCCCAGGAAACCCACCCACCCTCCCAGAGCCAGCCACCACAGTCTGGCAGGGAGTGCCATCAGCCATGGGAGAGAGGCATCCCTTGCGGAGACAGCAAGGCAGGCTCTGTCCCTCTGCCTTCCAAGCCAAACGCTGCTGCACAGTCTTCACTGGGAGCCTCATGCTTGAGATTTCCACAGATCTCACAGACAAACAACTTGGCTGGGTTGCTCTTCCTAGCTCCTTAAACATAGATGGCACAAACTTTGTCATGCTAAAGAAATGGAGAGCCCTGCTTCAAAGTGATTGCAGGAATACACTAGAGCCTTACTCACACTCCTGAGTCTGACAGCAACCTAATTAGGTCAGGGGATAGCTGTGCTCTGACAGATTCCTTGGACTTGGCTGTATCCAAGGTAGAGCACATGAATGCTGCTTCAGTTTGCACCTCTCACTTGTCAGCAGCCTGGGTTCTTGAAAACCTACTCCAGGTGACTAGCCCACCTCAGATCACAACTCAGGCCCTTGATGTGGGCTCAAAGCTCCGTACTTACGTGACAGCCTCCAAGAGTAGAGGACAGCAGAGTCTGCACCAAGCTCCAGGTGCCTGCAGCTGAAACAGGCCTGCAGTAAATGCCAGGCCAGATCTAAGGAGCACGTGCAAGGAAGGCATTGGTATTGATGCAGGCTAAGGTTATCCCAGGGACCAGGAGTTTGACGCCCGTGATTAAAGCATAATCAAGAAATGTTTCCTGACAGTGAAGTCTATTAGGCTGTGAACAGGCTCCCAAGGGAAGCAAGGAAGCCTTATCCCACTGTAAGGAGTGACAGGGCAGGTAATAAAGAATCGAGCCCCAGGACTGGTGAGAGAGCATCATGAGGCCAGTCCCACAAGATCCTTCTTTCAGGACTAACAGACTTAACAAATTCCCTTCACCACTCCTGCAATATCCTCTCTGTAGTTCTGCCAACATTGCTGCTTGCAAGACAGCACTGTGGACTGGATCACTGCAGCCTTATATCAGATGTTTGGAGGTATGGGGCTTTTGACCCCCATCAGCTCCCTGATGTATTTTACACCACAGTCCTACCAGCAGCTCCATTTGCACAACCCATGAGATGACAGTGGTGGTACAGTACAGAATGTGAGGTAGGAGACGAGGAAACAGAAATTTCTTAGGCCACGCTATATGTAACTTTATACTAAATCTTGAGTGCATAAATTCATGCAAAGACAGTGAAGGATGTAACTACAGTGGAAGGCATTAACTAAACCATGGTCAGATTTGTGTAGCTGGACATGACCTAACACCTCTGGAAATTATCTTAAATTACAGCAGAGAATCTCACTCTTAGTCATATACCTGGTATCATGTATATTTCTGACACACTGAGCCAGTACTGACTAGTTTAGCTCTGAAGGACTGTCTCAGTTTTGACTTTATTTAATATTTAGTTGCCTCCCTTAAACATTTCCTTTTTATATTTTTTGAATGGGGGAAAGAGCAGCTTGGTTTTGAACTGTGCAGATTGACAGGAACACATATTTTGCCCCATTTAAAACTAACAGATCCCCATCTCCCTTTCTGGTTGTTTTTGGGTTGGTTTTTTTTGGAGTGGGGGGGGTGATTTTTGTTGTTGGTTTGTTGGGGGTTTTTTTTTGGTTGTTGTTGTTTGGGGATCGAGGGGGAAGAAGGAGGTGTTAAGAACATCAAAGTTCAAAATTAATGTCTCAACTTGTAACACACATCCCCCTCTCCCAAAATACTGGCTGCAGAAGCTACCCACGGCTGACAGTACTCATGAAGCTCCATATGGTTTCACTTCCCTTCATTTTTCCTCAGCCTAACAAACTCTGGCACTGCTCAGGTTTTCCTGGTCTTTAGGAAACAGGACAGATTCCAACAATTCCAGCTTCTCCTTCCTTTGCTTTTACAAAGCTCCCATGGTGCCATCTATGAAAAAACTACTATAATGGCAAAACATAAGAGGCAAATTTGTCTGCACTGGTGCTGCAGAATTTTTTGTCTTGTTAGCATCACCTCTGCTGCATTAGAGAGGCCTCAGTAACATCAGGGTCCCTCGTACTCAGGGCCACATACACATACAGCAACAGGCTAGTGCCTGACAGGCTAGCAAAGTTATTTTATTGAAGGTAGAAAGGTTTCAAAATGGAATGTCATTTTAAAGCACCCATGAGTTAACAACAGTTTGCACAATTATCCAAACCACTCCAAGAAAGCTTCCAGCACAGGCGGGAAGTAACCGTGTGCGTACACAGCGAGTACCCTGCATGCACCATAACTCAGCAAGTGCTTTTTGCAGCTCCCTTCTACACTCAGTCATGAGGAATATAGATCATTACAGCCTCCAGCTATAGAGTTTTAGCTCACAGAGTAGCAGCTCACACTTTTAGCTTTGGAGATCCCCAGTTCAATCTGCTGCATGTCAGCCAAGAGGGCAGCTGTCATATAATTACAGCCACAACTTTGCATGTGAAAAAGTAGGGAGAGTGAACAGAGATCTTATTATAGAATTCTGGTTGCAACCTGCTGAAGAGCTCCCTATTTAAAGTAACTTCTCGTAAAGAGAAAGGAGAGGGGAGTAAAAAGGAAAAAAGAAAGGAAAAAAAAATGAAAGAGAATCTTCCAACTCAGCTTTCCAGTTTTCTCTGTTTTGCAGCAGAAATCAGTGCTGCTTTGCAAAAGGTCTTTTGTCACAAATGCACATGTATATCAGACAAAGCCCATACATGCAGAGCCAGGAGTAAGGCTCTAGCCCCTTATCAGTTCCAAAAAAATAAAATGAAAAAAAGACAATTCTCGCTGTTGCAACCAAGACATCTGAAGTCCAACAAGACTTCTTCATTTCTTTCTGAACTATCACTATTCATCAGCAGGAAGCAAGTATTAAAATTTAAGTTCAAGAAATCTCAACTTAGTTACATCTTGTTTTCTTCAAACTGTACATACAAGCTCTCAGGGAGACATAACAAAACAGGGAATCTGTGAGGACAGCATGTTTGAACTATAAAGGTAAACTCCACAGCAAAAAAATCAGTCTCAAATGAAAACATTTTTAATGAGTGCAACACAAAACAATTAGACCAAGTTTCTTCTCATCCGTTCATCTTTTTGCATATCCTTCTGCACACACACAGCAATTTTGGTGCCAATCTTTCTTCCAAGCCAAGATGTTCAAAAACAGAAATGGAAACAATGCAATCCAGTGTTAAAGAAACATTCGTTTCACCCCAATAATTATTCTAGACATCCATCTTTCCTCAGTGTATTTTAGGCTTAAAATACAGATTAAATTATTTGCAGAGCATTCCTAGATAGTCCCATCCATTCATCCATCCATCCATGACCCAGCAGCACAGAATCTCTTTGTCCCTCATTGCCTGGGATCACTTTGAACCATGAGCAAGAGCTCATGATGATCCTCCAACTTCATGCAAAGTACTTACCCATTTGCTAAATACCACTCCATGCAGACCAACTAAACTGTTCAGTGCCTGCCTGCAACAACAGACTCAGTGAAATGTGACAACTAGTTCAAGCACACACTACACCAGCAGTGCTTCAAAATTCCCCCAGATGTAGTCCTGGGCTCCCCATGGGATTTACAGGAGATGTAGCTAGCAGACAACCAAGCTGGAAGGTGTTCAGACCACTGCTAACACCTAGTGCAAGCCTGCAACAGTTAACTCCTAAATTCACTAGCTCTTTGTATTTAAACCATCTGAATTCTCTGGCGACTTCCTCTCATCAGCCTCTTTTCCAGAGATCCATTTTCAATTGGCTCAAAGACTCTTCTGCTCCTCTCCTCAAGCAAGGCCTGTTCAGGAAACACACAAACTTACCTGCCCATCTCCCTCCCTTCACAAGAGGGTGAGGGAGAGAATCCAGGACCCGAAGCCCAGTTCTGAAGCAAGCAGCAGCTTTCTTCTGTGCAGCAGCACAGCAACATTTGGGGTTGATTATACACATGCAGCAAATTCCTGGCTGGGCTCATCCCACAGAAGGGACTCATAAAAGGTTCACCTCTCCCTCACCTACTGCAACCAGGAAAAGCTCACAAACATCTGAACCACACTTGTTGCAGATGCCAAATGAAAGCTGTGCAGCCCTACGCAGAGATGACTGAAATGAGACACCATTATGCTATTTTCTGGTATTATTTCTATAAATTTAGCACTGCTAAAAGGTTCCAGATCGACATTCTCCGGAGACCAAAATCCTTTGCCTACCCTGAGAAGATTTGCAGAGAGAGCAGCAGCAAAACACATACGTGCTTTTCTCATCTCTCCCAGCCTGCTGAGGCTGAAATGACTGACAAAGGTCCAAAATGAGGGACGCACATAAATTATTAATGCTGCACTAGTCGTCTTGCTGTTGCTGTGACAGTCTAAAGACTTAACAGAGGCAGACTCTGCAGGGAAATACTACTCTGCTTCAAAATCATTCACTCAGCAAACTTACACACTGAGGAGAAAAGAATCATTTTGCAGCATGCTCTGTCAAACCTCTCAGCTTTAAAACCCTGTGTTTCTAAAGGCAAAGCATTTTTAACAAGAACAGGAACTCGAAGCATAAGGAACTTTCTATTTCAAGTAAGCAACACTGGAACAGCATTACTTCTGGACACAAACCCTAACACATCCTCTCATGCCTGACCTGGAAAGTCCATGCTGCTTCTGAGAGCCAGATAAGCATTTTGTCTCTGCAGCCTGTCTGCTGAAACAGCCAAGTGGCACACCAACGAGAGGATAATGGGCCGCCATGCACTAGCAAGTGGAAGGGAGCCAAAAAGCCACTTCAGTTTGCCACCTGCACTCCAACCTGTGCTTTAAGCCCATGCAAGGCTCCAAATTCACATTTTATTGACCTTTTCTTTCATTCCAGGTCTCATGCTCTACCTGCCGCCACAGTAGCCGTGAATACTTGTGAGGAGTACACAAAGAGATGCAGCTTCCTACTGATCTATTCACTCCCTCTCCCCTGTTGCAAGGGGAAAAGTTTATTCAGAGGTATTCGTCTGTTTTACATTAATTCCTAGAACTGGGGTAAACAACCTGAAGTTTGACATTTCTTAAAAAAAAATATTTTCATCTTTCTTAGTAATCAGGATAGATTTACTTTTCCTTTAAACCACAAAAATTCCCTCCTAAAATATCTGAAGTAGTTACAGAAATGTTTTCTTTACCAAAGCCCTGAAAAGCCTCAAAATTATTAATAACATTTTGAATATAAAGAGGCACAATATTGCTCCACACCAATAAAATATAAGAAAGCAGTTCATTTTTCACACAATAATTCATTTTGAATACTAATAGTTTCCATTAAAAATCCTTGCATTTAAAAACCCAAAAAGGTTTCCAGTAACTCTAGATATTGATGGGGGCAAATTAAAAACAGACCCTACCCCCAGCTGGATGGCATTCCTCTCTTTGGGTGCAATGTGGCAACATTTGATTGACGCATCTGATCCATTCCAAAACTCCAGGCGATGTTTTAATCATCAATGGGCAGATTCCTATTCATTTTCAGAAAAAAAAAAAAAAAGAAGAAAAAAATAGAAAAACAGAGTAGAATATGGAGGCAGGACACAGAGCACCTGGCATTTGACTAGAAAATCCAGCTGATTTAGCTAGGTTCATAATAATCAACAGATTAATGACTGAATTGAAGGCAGAAACTCACATCCACCAATATAAGCCCCTTCCTCCCCTCCACCCTCTTTCTGCTGTCTCAGCTCGACCCAGTCTCCCAACACAACCTGGAACATTATAGTCCCATACCAAAGGAAATTAAATAGGAATAGGGAAGAGATAAATCATGCTAAATAGGGATAGCATGAAGAGCCCATTGGCATGCAACCAAGAGCCCGCACAGGCCCTTGCTACGGCAGAAGACGGGAGATCAGGCACGTGTGAGGAGAGAGCAGGAGAGCAGACAGGAGAAGGTGAAGGTTCAAGTGGTCCCTGAGCTCAAGGGGTATGAAACAGCAGCAGAGTAGAGTGAGCCCCAGCATGCACAACCAGCTCAGCCTTCAGAAACAGCATCACACCAGCCATCCCCCTGGCTGGGTGTCTGCTGTGATAGGCATGTTCATTATCGACGCGCATGGTACAAGAAATTTATTGTCAACCTTTCACATTAAACGAGGCTTCCCAGTCCACCCATAAATTTATTTTGCTATCAGCCAAACCCAAATTCGCCAGTATCAACCACTTCTGCTCTGAAACAGGCCTCCACTTACAGCTGCCACTGCTTCAGTTTAGCGCTGATGAGCACTGCAAGCCCTCAGGACCCACCAGGATAAAAAAAATGGCACAGTCCCATTAGGAATTCACCCATTCCAGCAGTGGCCAGAAGGCAAACGTCGTCAGTGTGACCCTTCCAGCTGGCATATCAGACCAGCCCACATCCCAGTCAACCAATCTGGAGCTGGGCATCTTGCCACTAGAAGTGGAAACCTGACTGAATGATCAGCAGGACATGAGGGAAATACTCCTGGTCTAGCTGGCCGGACATCTGTTTGGGAACTCACTGCACAAAGGTCTCTGGGAACATCAGTTAGTTGCCTGGTTGTTTCCTACATTCATTCTGTGCTCCCAAATCTTGGGAGGATTAACAGTAGGGAAGAGCTGGGTAGGGAAAAGTAGGGAAGCAAGACAAGTTGGTGCACTGCAAAGGGAAGGGAGCAGCAGGCTGAAGACAGGATCTTGCAGCAGGAAAAGTGGTTGCTACAGCGGAGAGCAGGAGTTCAGGGAAGCAGGAGGGGGCTGTCAGCAGAATGTCGGCAGGCAAAGGCATGCCACTGCAGGGAGCAGGAAGGGCCTGCAGCCCAGGGCCAATAAATCACATATTGATGCCAGAGTCTTACACCAGCCCCTAAAGCCTCTACCATTGACTAGGGGGCTCAGCAACAAGCAGGATCTGCCACAAGCATGCCCACCCAGACAGTCATTTATCATATTTCAGGTCCAGGCCATTAAATAACCTGAAGATAACGACATGCCACAGTCACGTGGAGCTCACACGGCGAGAGAGGGATTTGCTCCCAGGTCTGACAGGGATTGCAGGGCTGCAGCTCACACATCCCTCGGGCTCCTCAGAGCGAGCGGCTGCAAACCCAGCCAGCCTGCCTCTGTAACCACCACCCCCCCAGGCTGTCAGGAGGGCCTGAACCCTGGACCATCAGCAGTGAAAGCACAAACCTCCACCTCACGCTCTAAATAATTAAACTCTGTGGGAGCAGCAGCAGACTCATAAAACTCTTACACAGACCAAGTCAGTCATTAATGGAGGTCAAAGATGAACGCTCCATTTTTGTAAGAGTGCTTTGATGCGTGGGGAGAGTGGCGAGAGGAGATCTTCATTACCCTCTCTGCTACCTGATGAATTTTTCCTTTCCTGGCTATCAACACCTCCTACTTCCACCCAAACCCCATACTGCTGGCAATCATCCGGACAGCCAGAGACAATCAGAAGGTGTGTTTGGATGCCATTTGCACTAGCCAGTCACCTGCAGGTAGGGAATCAAGGAGCCTCCTGAGCAAAACCAGGCTCTACCAGAGGCTCAGACAGCGCTTATTACGAGGATTGGGTTTCACACGGATGCCACCGGGTGGAATCCCAGGGCCAGCGTGACGCTGAAAGCCATGCAAACCATGACCTCACACACCGCCTACCCTACAGCGAGGCACAGAGCAGAGCACAAGCCAGTAAAATCTGTCAGGATTATTAGCTTGGGCTTGGAGCCAGAGCTGGGAGCTGCCACAAGGGCAGGGAGGCTGCCTGCAACCCTGCAGGTCAGCGGGAAGGAAGTGGAAGTCCCCTGACAGGCAAGGGGAGGCAGCAGGCAGGAAAGGCAAGACACAGTTGAGAAAAGGTCACAGAAACACTGGTCTGACCCGCCCCTTCTGGCCTTAAAATACAAATACACACACACACGTGGGAGCTTCTTACTACTACGCTTTGTTCAGACATTTTAAGCAGAGCTCTGCTCTTCCTGTTCTTTGCATTTCTCCCTATCCATGCTAGTTTTGGAAAAGGTTCTTTAGGCTCTCCATCAATGACAGCCTCAGATAGAGAGGAGAAGATAAAACAGGCTAATTTGGGCTTCCCCAAAATACCTAAATTGCGTTGAGTCACCACATCAACACAGAAAACTCCCCTAGCAGCACCTAGCAATGCTTGGTGCTCCACTGGCAGAGCCAATTCCAGCCTACCCTGGCCACAGTGCCAGCCTGATTTATCTGCTGCATTTACTCCACATGGAAGAGAGGCCAGAGGCTGGAAGTGGCTCTGGGATCTCGGCTCCTGCACAAAGTGGCTGGTGTAGCAAACACTAGCTTTCATTTATTATTTATAAGTACTATTGATAAGATGCCCCTATTTTCAGGTCACTAGGAATCTTCTCTCAACAAACCCCAACGCTTGCGTGCAACGCTCTGAACTTCCCTCTGACAGCGCAACACTCGCACTCATCTATCCCAGCGTTGCAAAAGCAGCAGCTGTTACTTCCATTATTCTTGGAAATATGGGGGGAAATAGCTAGGAATCTCAACCCTTGGCACCTCTTCCCTCCTGCCGTTTGGCTACCAGAACTACGGTTACTATTCAGGGCAGAAGTGCTCAACAGGGCACACATTCCAGGGGGCTGAGCCATCCCGTGTGGCCAGGCTCAAAATGGCAGGCAGCGATGAGCAGGGTAATTAGAAAGCACAACAGAAACCACAACATAAAAACAAGCAGCTTCTATTACAAAAGAGGGTTCTATGGCCTGGTTAGATCCATCACCCTATGTGCTGGGTTGTGGTGGTGCATCAGGAGCCTGCTGCTATTATCTGTTTGCAATCATGTTTCAGAACATCTTTCTGCTTAATGCATGAAAAGCAAGAGCTAATCAGATTCACTCTCTCTTTCTGCTTAATGTCTCCAGTTCCCAAGCATGCTCTGTACTGCTTCAATTGATGTTCAACTAACGCTGGCCAGGAGCACACAGTGCCAAAAAAAAAAAAAAAAAAAAAAAAAGGAACTACCTATTAATTGATTTTAGAATTTTAGTCCTTCTTTCCACCTATTATATCTAAAATTCCTTCTGTGCTTGAGCTTTTCCAACAGAAATCAGGAAATTCCCATTTCCCTCTCTACACCACACCCAGCTTATGTATGAATCCCCTCCTCCAGAATGCTCCTCCAGTGGTATCTGGGCAACTACTTACAGCACAGTCCCATTAGGCCTGCCTCTCAGTCTCTGGGACAGCTTTTTTCAGTATTTCCTGGCTAGGAATGTCCACAGGATTGTCTCCTGCTGGAACTGTAATAGCCCTTTTTTGTTAAACTATTTGTTAAACTATCACATGCTCTCCTCTGTCTCTCCTCAGCACTATTTAATTATGGCAGTCCTACATGGGAACTCTAACATGCCCTCAGAATTTCCAGTCTGAGGACAAACAGGGTCCTGGAACAACTGCTTCTTTCACTGCATTCCTTTGCACCCCACAGGGCAGCTGGAGCACTGCTAGAGTCAGCTACCATACCTGGATCTTTGCTAGAGTGACCAAGGCAGAAGCACAAAAGGCTCCAGACTGAAGAGATCTGGGAAAAGGCTGGATTCCAGGAACACCCATCCTCATGAGCCAGGTTAAGCAGCACAGAAGAGTCACCCATTACAAGCACAATTGAGGTTCTGTCAGAAATAAATAATAACTAAATAAATCAGCAAGTATTTATAGGAGATGAGAAAGAGATGTAGGTGGAAGACAAAAGTGCCAGGATACATATCTCTATCCAGGAGGAGTGAAAAAAAGGGAGACTACAGAGATGAAACCCCAGACAGCCCCTGAATCTGTATACATCCCCCAGCTAATACCCACTGCATCAATCAAAACAATGGCAGCTCCAGTGAAGACCCCAATTATCCAGCTCCTTCACCAGCATCTTCCCCAGAGGCTGCACGCATGTGCAAGGGGATGGAAGGAAAACATACTTCTCAGTGAGATTACTTACAGCATTTGCTACATTGCCCCCTCTCTTCTAAATGTATCTTAAAAAAAAAATTGCAGCTGACTTAGAAGTGTCAGATTTATAAAAACAAGTATCATTGAAAACAAAGACACTTTGTGCTCAGCATAACCAGTGGCACCATTATTTAATATCAACACACTGGCTCTTTCCTTTATTCACTCCATTGTTGGAACACAAATCCACTGTAACAGCCATGCAGTGTATAACCCTCCCGTGCAAAGCAACACAACCCTGCAACAACCTTTCTCTTGCCATAATGTCTTCATATACCAACAAGAATCATTTAGGCTTAAAAGCTTAAAAAAAACCCCCCAATCAACTGAAAAAAAAAGAAAAATAAAAACAACCCCAATCAACTGCACAGCTGGGGTACAGCACGAAACAAAGCTCAAGTTGAAGCAACTCCCTTGTCCCTCCCTGCTACTGACTTGCAAATGGCTGCAGGACCATTTCTGATGTGCGCACCACACCAACTGCAACCTGCCAGGTACAGCCCCTTGTTTGGCCCGCACACGCACGGGCTCCCTGCACCCTGCTGCCCTGGCACGCTGCTCTCACTGACATCATCCTCACCTTCCAGCTGTACAGAATGCAGCAGGCAGACACAGCATCTGCTGCCTTAGCCATAAAGCACCCACTGTAGGCCAACAGACGCCTCCTCCCAGCTCCAAATGCACTCTGACCCTCACCATGACCCTGCCAAGCAGATGCCTGGGCATGCCTCTCGCTAGGTGACACAGCCCCCTTGCTCACAGCCAGCAAGGGGCACGGCAGGTACCCCCACCAGCAGCAAAGCCCGGGCACAAACACTGCACAGGGGGAACCCTGGCCAGTTGGCATGGAGCCTGTGCTTCATCACACCCCCAGAGCAAGATGGCACCTCCCAGCAGCACCCCAGCAGAGTCCCACAAAGGCTCTCCCAGCTTCTGCTGGAGCTGGGCAGTAGCACTTGGAACAACTCCCAGGTCACAGTTCAGCGATAGGGAGATTGCTCCTCCTGGTGCTAAGGCACTTGGCCTCAGGCCTGACTCACCACAAGCACAAACAACATTCTCAAGACATTTCCCTGGGACCACTTGGTCCCACCAACTCCGAGGCCTCATTCCAAACAGCACCATCACCATGTTTGGAGAAGCTCTTTCGAAGACTCAGGCTGGAGCATCTCCTTGGGCAGTCTTCTTTTGCCCTCTCGCAAGGGAAGGCTATGGCCACTCTTTTTTGAGCTCCTTAGTAACATATGAGCATAATAATAATAATGATTATTATTATTCCTAGGCTTATAGCAGTGAGCTGTTAGCAATGGGGCTCACAGCAATGGGCTGTTAGCCACGGGCCCTGGGGAACTACAGTGTATCTCTTATTGCAAAGCCAATGAAACTCAACCTTTCCCTTTTTTTTTCCCCCCTTTTGAAAATACTACTTGGGAATGGAGTCAGCAGCTGGAGGCACACAAGTATATCCCAGGGAAAGAATGAGAGGAGCAAAGGGGAAGGGAGGGACCTGTAAAAGAAGGCTGAGGGCGAGGTTTCACATTACAGCTGAACCAGGCTAATAGTTCATCGCTGCCAAAAAAGGGGGGCCCCACTTCCACCTTTCTTTCATTCCCTACCTTTCACTGCTGGCAAAACAAATCTCGCCCCTCCTGTGCAGCAGCTCTGATACCAGCCTGAACCTGGTGAGCAGGTTCAGCTCTCTTTCCCAGGAGAAAACTCTTCAGTTTTCTCTTTTTGAACAAGGCAGTTTTCTGAATGTGGAACAAACTGGACGTGTTGAGCACCAGGGTGGGCACAAAGCAAGGAGTCCAGACACAGAGCCATGAGCCAGGCATGACCATCCCTCTCAGAAGCAGCAAGAGGTTAGAAAACCCATCCTTACCCATGGCAAACTGTGGTTTCACCCAGTAAGTATACTGGTCAGCACAAACCAAGAGGCCCAGCTTAAAAGTCAGCAACAGAGGTGTTTGCTAATCATCTTAGGAAGTTTCACCTATTATTAGGCTCTTCCTACCAATAGCATTTCTGAATTGGATGATGAAGGCAGCCACATAGGTAAACATTGACACTAAAACTGAGCAGACCCAAACCAGACAGAAATATGAGAGGTACTGCAGGATTTGCATTAATAATTATGCCTATTTCTCAGTTGGGTTCTGTTATTATCAAACAAGATGGCTGCCTTCATCACTATGCTCAGAAATGTCCGTTTTCATTACAGACTTCACAATTACTTTCAGGGTGCTTTTGGTAAAGCATTTTTCTTTCCCCATCAGCTTCTACATCATCAAATGAACAAAAATAATGCAGTTCTTTCGATTAAAAAAGAAAACAAGCCTGTATTACTCCAATGTCTTTAATCCTCTCCACCTCCTCTGCTCAATTACTAAAAGCAATTTACAGACAATAAATGTAACTTCACAGCTGCCTGTATGAAGTATTTCCTTCATTTTACAGATGAGGTTACAGGCTATACAGAAATTAATATCAGCGAGGTCTACTTCCAAGCTGGATAAACAAGGGGAAGAGATGAACTCTGAAAGAATAAAGAGCATGCCTGTACTCTAGTAAAACCAGTAACAAAGAATTAAGGATGTTACCAGTTGGATATAAATTCCTTGAAGGTATCTGTTAAATACAGTAGCAAACAAAAGCTTGTTTTGAGGCTTTGCTTGGTTTTACTCAGAACATCATGAGATTTCAGATGTTTGGTTTTGGTTTTGGTTTTTTTTCAGATTTACCACTCAGCTTCCCCTAGGCCAAACATCCTCACTTTTCTAGTCAACACCTTCCTAACTGCATGGACTCACAGACTCAAAGAGGGTCTTTCCAGGTGGTGCATGATGACCAGGAATCTGCAGCTAGAAACTCTATACATAATTTTAATGGAAGAAGATAAACGAGCCAGGATAGAGTCCAATGTCTTCTGCCACAGCCTCACGGGCTTTGGCAGGGCTGGAAGGAGCAAGAAAGTCTGCTGCTAAAATTGCCAGTGACTTTGAAAAAGCACTCAGAGTAGCAAAGCTAAAGGCAAAAAAAAAAAAAAGTGCAGTTTTGTGCAAGCACTCTTCTGATTATAACTGCTCCTTAAGGCTTAATAAAAACGCATGGCCAACTTTTCTTCTGCCACACATTAGCAGAGCTCAGAAATAGCACCTGAGTAGTTATAAAAGTCAGCAGGCCCAGCTTCTTCTAGGAAGAAACAGCATCAGTGTGCAGGTACTCCAAAGGCCAAGTCTTCTGAACAGACCCTTCAAGGGAAAACAGTCCTATTAAAAATAGGGGTGTTGAAGACAAAAAGGAGTGTTAATTTTGGCACTCCTTAATTGCACTGGTTCCACTCTGTCCATTTACTGCCAAAGCTCACACCTGTAGGCTAGGAAATTCACCACGCTCCTCCATCCAGCCCTAAGGTCCTTTCAGGGCAGCCTCCCCTTTTTAGCCAGCAACTTGCCCTTGCCCATACGTTTCCTTACCCCTGACTAACACAAACTATCATTTGTACCAACACCGAGCTTGGAAAACTCATTTAGAATTAAGGCCTTCAGTTCTAGCCTGAATACAAATACCAGACAGGCTTAAACCAAGACAGTGTTGGGGGCTTCTGTGCTGTGACAACCTTAAAACCAAAAGCCATACCATGCATGCATCAAAAAACAGACAGGTTTCAAGATGGACCAGGACAAACACAATGCAAAGGATTTGGACTTGTAAAATCTCTCACACAGGGAGAGCTGATAAGAAATCACATTTCTAGCAGAACTGCCATTTTCTGCATCCTCACTGCAGCAAGTCCAGAGGTTTGTGCTCACCAACACCTGTGCCCTTTTCACCCAGGCCTGCAAGGGCACCACAGTCTCACCCAAGGTCTGAAGATGGCTCAGCAGATGGAGTTGCTGTAGGAAGTGCTGCCCTTCAAGGGGCAGTCCATGCACAGGGCACAGCATCCATGCTCCCCTCCACAGGCAAAGTGCCAGCCCCTCACGCCCCAAAACCTCCCAACAGCCACACAGCAGCAGGAGGAGAGAGGCAATCTGAAGGGCTTGAACAGGTAGTCCTGTGGCTTAAACTGGTACCCCCATGGCATCTCCAACACTATGAGAGTCTAGAACTCAACTCCTACCACAACCCCAGTCCAGCAGCCCCAGTGTCCATCACCTGAGGACAGGTCACAACGCTTCCCCCTCTCCTGAAGTCTTCCAAAGGGGATGGACTGAGAAAGAAACCAGTGGCTGAGGCTGAGAATTTTATTTTTGAGGTTGGTAGATCTGCTGTGGAGACTGATCCACTGATATTTTTTCTAATATAAGGAACATATAAGATGCCTAGAATTTGATAGCTGCTTTTTAATTAAATTGAAATAAGTAAATCACAGCCTGTTGCCATGGAGAACGAACAGACACAGCCTCTTGACTCCAGGGCAGGATCAAGCAGGAGAGGCAGACAAGGCTGTGAAATTAAAAACACCTATTTTAAAGCAAATGGTCTTGATAATTAGCAGAAAATGTGGCATAGGGAAATAATATAACCATATGGCAGGAAGTGGTTTTCAAGGTGAACTACAAAGCTGTTTTAAATAAATGAATAAACTGCTGGAGCTGCTGGGTCACTCACAGAATCATACATGCAGGATTAAACATTATTTTTAAAATACATCCAAAAAAATAGCAATTAGCTCTTCTGTCACTCTCCTGCCTTAGCCTGCATCTTTGTCTGTTCTTATTTTTAAGGACTTACTCCAATTGATGAGCATTTGCTCCTATTTGCAGTTGCCAGAGAGCCGTCCAGGCTCATGCCTTGCTGTTCACCCTGAAGTAAGAACCAAGTTTATGAGATAAAAAGCCTTTTATCTCTTACTCATTGTCCCTACACAATCCTGACCAGGCCATCAGACACAGATAATCATTCCCAAATCTGCGCATCCCTGTTACGACTTCCACGACAAAGTGACTTTGGAGAGAATTTTCCCTCCCCACACCCAATCCTGTGCTACATCTCTCAAAAAGCACAGCTCAGAGTCAAAAGTGACACTGCCCTGACAGGGGAAGGCAGCAAAGCCCTTGGCATATTTAGCTGATGAACAAGAACCCTAAACACTCCCTTCTCAGTTCATCCAGTGCATAGGACATCAAAATATTCCACTTCCAACCTCACCTGCTACCAGCTCAGCCATCAGCAAAAGCTGCCCAGAAAGATGGGGCTGGATACTTTATGTTGCTCCTATACCACGTCTGCAGAGGGTATTGTATGGTGGTTGTCATGCCTATTTCAAGACACTTCTGCTCTGCTCAGATCTAAAAGAGCCGCAAGCAAGGAATCTCCCTCTTCACCTTTCTGAGCCCAGCCACAGCAAATCTGCCTTAAAATTTCCAGTGAGCATGTGGCCAAAGTGCATCACATTAATAACAGCTTAAAAATACTTGAATTAAATTGTACCTGATGACTCAAGTTTCAAAAATGTGCTGTACATTTTTCTGCAGGGAAGGGACAGATGAACTTTCATTTCAAACCTCCTGTCCACTCCAGGGGTAAAGCAAACCTTCCCTCCTGCTCTGCAAAGATCCAAGTTGTCAGCCACAGTCATTAGTCTTCCATGGCAGCTAACGACCAACACAAAACAAACTGTCAGGGTCCAGTCCAGTCCCTCGTGGAACAGCTGGTCACATTAAAAACCAGTCACAGCCTCATCCTTAATCAGCAGAAGTTGAGCTGGGTATTGACAATTCCCTTCTGATCCCCAGAACAACAGGCAAGTAACACAGGCAAAGACAGAGAAGTCAGGAGAGGAATTGTGGGAAAAGAGAAGGTTGGGGGAAAATGAGCAATTAATATCAGCACTGCCTGCTTTCACAGTTTGACCAGTTTTGGAGCATTTGCTGCTGTAGCTGAAATCACACTACATAAGATTTGTGGCTCTCATTAAAAATAAACTCCAGGTCCAAGTCTGCATGAAGATCATGCATAAACTTTCAATCAAGTTCACCCTGAAGGACACCAACAAGGACCCCAACACCACACCTTAAAAACACATGAGCAGGCTAACTTGCAGTCTTTAAACAGCTGAGGCTAACAGCAGGATCTGCTCAACCTCCCTGCTCAAACCCACCCTTTCTTTCCAAAGCTTGCAGCGAGGAGCTGTGAAACATCTTGGGACATATTAGCTGCACTGGAAGGTGTTAGATACTCTCCTCACTGCCCCTCCTGGCATGCCATCAGTTTCCTGATGCTTGTACCCAAGTCCTGCCCCACCTCCTGAACACAAATGGCTTCACTGTTTCTGACCTCACAGGCACTCAGAGGGCAGCAGGAGGCTTGTCTCTAGCTTTACTTCAGTTTAATTTTGACTGAAAATAGATTTAACACAATTATCAAGGCCAGCCAAGCACCTCACTCTGAAAGGGAACTGTGGTTTCTTTTCCATCCCCACATGCCAAGATAATCATGCAGGGTAAGACTCCTTCCCAGGGACACTCCCAATTGGACAGAGCCCGGGTTAACGGGTGCCTGTGTTAAGACTCAAGCCAGGCGGCTGCTTGGCACACCAAGGAAGATGCTGCCATGCCCAGGAGCACGTTATTTTCATATCGCAGCAAAGAGTATCATGGGCCAAAAAGAAAATTAATTAAAAAAAGAAAAACAACACCCTCCCACATGAAACTGTTCCCTTCAGCAGCATCACACCATGCTGTACACACAAAGAAGGGAGAGTACTTGTGGGGATGAGCCCCCTGCCCAGGCTGTCCACAACCCCCCACTTCCATCACTCATGCTCTCCCCTTGCTTACTCTCCCCCGACCTCCAGCAGGCCCCTGTGCCATCCTAGCGTCCTGCAATCCCCTCCTGAGCCCCCAGACCACTTCCCCAGGATCCCTTCTCCTACACACAAACTTCTCCTGACCTCCACACCTCCAATACCCCTCACAAGACCACACTCTGGTCACCCACACGCAGCAAAACCGGGAGAGAGCCTTTCCCAAACAAGGGGACGATTCAGACGCCCGCCTCGCCAGGGTATTTTCAGCCGGCAGAGGGTCTCCCCACGCAGCTGCCTGGGCTCCCACCGGGAGTTTCCAGCCGTAACCCTCGGCGCCTGCGGCACATGTGCCGCTGTCAACAACTCCCAGGCACGGTGGGCAAGTCATGGGTGGGCGAGGGGTTGCAGACCACCGCCAGCAGTAACCTGGCTTCAGAAAGGCTGCTCGGGATGGCGCTCACTTTAATATTCTTAACGGACAGAAAGGTCCATAAGTGCCGGGGGGGGGGGGGGGGGGGGGGAAAGAGGGCGGGAGGGAGGAGGGAGGCGGGGGGAGGGTGAGACCTGAAAAAAACAACAGAGATATGGTGTTTGTGT